>VDFB02203459.1:0-12562 GCA_007258455.2 Sequoia sempervirens
TTTACCACCATTGCACCACATAGCCTTGTGGTGTTTCACCTAAAATATGTCAAACATGTAAAATTATTGCAATATCGTCAGTTGATAAACATATTTATTCTTGGCTGAATGTATGCAAAGAAAACAATCTCAACATATATATACATCAATATAATTGAAAATAATTAAATAATATGGGTGACTAATATATTTATATGTACTTGTTTATCTCTTAAACCATATGCTAAATCAATTTCCCTTTGTGTAACATTGGAATCTCTATTACAATGAGCTTTTTTAACCAATGAAGCCACACCTTCCCTTAATGCACGACCAAATTGTTGACATCGTTCAATCCATACTATCATCCAATCAAGATTGCTTCATGGCGTACAAAATGTAGTGCATCCCACTCTCGACCAACTGTATAAAAAAAATTGAAATTCACAAAATGAATGACATATAATTAATAGTGCAGGAGCACCTCAGCTCATTCTCAACTTATGATTATTTGAAGGTGGATAGATGGTCAATAGGTAGAGTGAGTCTTTTGGATGTTTTTGTCTTTAGTAAGATCAATTAAGACCATTAGACATGTTCTAGGTGAAGTTTTGAGTTATGAGTTTAAGTCTTGCATTAAAGAGTTTTATAGCCTTTTTAAGGAGAAATTGGAGAATTTATATGTAAAAGGGTGAAAGGTTAGTGTCATGTCAATAATAAGGCTATTATAAAGTTACTAGCATGGTCTTAGAGGTGTCATTGGAGTTTCAATACATTTGAAAGGTCAAAAAATTAAAACATTTCAATAGTGATATTTTTCCTATTTTGCAGCACTGTATGGTCACATACAACCATATTTTGATGTCAAATAAATTTCATGTCATGAAGATATGTGTTAGTTTTGATTTGAATATGATTTAAGGGCTTAAGACATTGATTTGAGTTAGAAAGCTTTATTTCTTTGCATACAACCAAGTTACCTTATTTTTTAGGGTTTTGTAGTCCAAAGATGATATAAAGGGACTCTTACACTTTTTGTGATTATTGTAGCTTGTGTAAAAGGCCCCATGGATACTGTTGTAATTGTAGAATGCATGAATGATGCGTTAGATGAGAAATAAAGAAGGTATAGTTGTCCTAAAGAGTTTTGTGAAGAAAAGCATGTGAAATGAGAGGCTCAAGCCTAGGTTTCAACAAAATATGTATGAGAAATCTAATTTTATGAATTTTAATCCATGTGTAGACCTAATGGATTGTGTTTGAGTTGGTTTTGAGGTTTGGGAGGTCGTGGAAGAAGGAGATTTAGTAAACCCTCATGATTTTGGCCTAAACCAAGGGTTTTTGGGTTTGGCAAGAATCTGGCCATACAAGTGGAATCATTTTGTGGATTTGGAGGTTTAGAGGTATAAAAATTGTTGCCCCAAAATTTTATGGGCATATGATAAGTTTAAAGGCTAGTTGCTTTGTAAAATAGGCCTACTCAACTTAATCAACACAACCTAGAAAGGGTGATTTTGGTGATTTGGTCCAAAGGACTTGTAATTTCCCCTGGAAGTATGTTTAATAATGCCAAATGAGTGTCTAAACCATGAAGGTTTTGTTTGGTGTTTTGGAAAAGTTTCTTTGAGTTATTGGGAAAAACTAGGTTTGCACTACTACAAGGATTCAAGGAATCAAAGTGTGAAATATGAATTTTGTTGTTTAAAGTGGTCATTATAAACTTGTTAAACTCTCTTAAAGGCAAAAGATAGGGTTGGTTGATGAACCTCCTGTGTCTACATCAATTAGTTAAATACCATAGTATACGACCTTAATTTATAATTGATGTATATTGAAGACTAAAAATTAAATAAGTACAATATACATAAAAACCATATGTAAAATATATTCTAATTAATCTCCATGACCATCTTATAATTACCTCTCACTTTCCTCAATCTACATTTCCCCATCAAGTACTCCCCTTTGAATTTGTTAATGGAGTTGGGATCCCAAATGTGATCTACATGGATCTTTGCTACAAACTTAGGAAGATATTTAGTAATGTACACCATGGTATGGTATACCATACATCCTTCCACCATAAAACCCTTAGGATGTGCTCTTTGTCTAACCAAAGCCTCCAAAAATTTCAAGTGCCTCTTAACCATCCACATTGACCTTGTATGTATAGGTCCACACAATTCAATCTCTTCAACTTGGTGTATAAGGTAGTGTTCTTGTGCATTGAAAATGTTGAAGGTAGACACTTTTGCATTTCATACATTAGACAAATTTTTTTCATTTCCAATAATTTATATCTTCTTTATGAATTTCTTTAGATGACAACCATCTAAGATTCAAGGCATAAATATATTAATGAGATATAACAAAAATATACAATATATTACATAACAAGTAAAACAACTGGCAATTATAAGATCTATACAACTAACTCAACAAATATTGCTACTTACCTCATGTATTTTCCAATATCATATATAACTTGCTTGACATTGTTGTCAAAGTTGTTTGGGAGAGATAAAGGTAGAACGTACTACAACAATTATAAAATGATCTTTTCATTATTTTTCCAAAAGTAGTAAACACAATACATTGAAAAATACATGCATTATACAAGTGTATATAATATTATAGAATAATTACCTTAATGAAGGTATGACAATCATGTGTTTTCATCTCTAACCCAAATTCACCTTTCTTTGTTATTATATTGTTTATGTTTGCAGCAAATCCTGTGGGAAATCAAATTTTTTGTATGACTTCTTTTATAACATTGCTTTGCTGCTCTGTTAATAACCAAGGAAGGGCACTTATATTAATTTGGTCTCCATCACTATTCAATTCAATGACATTTTTCATTGCATGATTGGCTTCTTGAATGTCACTACAATTTTGACAATTTTTTCTTTGGCATGCCTTCCATCCAATATTTTCCATAACATTTATGTTATATTCTTTCTAATATGCATTATATCAAACAAATGCACAATTTGTAGCTGCTCATAGTAGGGCAACCTACTAAATTGTCTGGGATAACTTTTAAGTCCCTATGGAAGCCGGCCATTAATGCCTTGACGACCTTCACGAAGCATATAAGTTAAACAAATTAACAACGACAATCATTGTCAATTACAACATGAGTAAACACAACACAATATAAAAATATAAATTCCAACATATCATATATGATAGATAAACAATTTGATCCGATGTATAACCTTGACAATTACCTTATTATATTCCAACTGTAGGCTTTAGGTGCCTTTTCTGGTTTCTGGATGTAGTTCCTTTCTTTCCATTGAAAAATGTTTTCAATAGTTCGATACTTCCTATGATTTCTATGGGAGGAAGCAGTCACTATTAAACACATGTTTTCCTGGAACTCATTGAATGATGATTTCATCTCTTGGACCAAATCGGACATGCAAATTTTTCCTTTGTTTGAAGACCAAGTAAGATCATATATAATTGATTAATATGTCAATTTTTTATAATTATATATAATGAATAGATTATTTAAAACATATGATATCTACTTCATCAAATTAAATATTGTTAAAGTGCAGTCGAATGTTATAACCTACCACAAAAATGTGTTAGCCCTGGGGCATCATGAATTGTCCATACAAACATTGCATGGAATTGAAATTGTCTTTGTCCTATTAGTCTAGAGACGTCATGCATAGTGACGCCATTCCAAAAATTTAGTAACTTGTGGATAAGAGGCTCGATATATACATTCATATCTTTAACTTGGTACTTATCTAGTTGAATGAACATAAACATTACATAATTATTATAACCATTTTACTGCAATATATATAAATTAATGTACATGACTATTGAATGAAAAAAATATAAGTCATTATACAACAAATAAGACAAATGAGATGCTACTATGTTAAAAAAAATTGATGTGAACAAATACCTAGAACAATCATTAACAACATTATGTGCTCCTTTTATTGACATCCATATGGAGAAATGTTATTGTTGATAACAAAAACAAAGCACACCGAAAATAGATCCCAACTTCCAATGTGGATTGACACCCATCCACCCCAATGAAAGTCCAGATTACTTCTTGGTTCCCTTTAAAGTGTGGTCATTTTTCCTTCATGTCCCTAAATGCAAAACCATCCACATGCATTCAAAGAATGTCATCTGCACTTCTATTCCATGCATGGTAATCCATAAATTGTGCTAAGCTTTTGCACCTAAATAATCGTTGCATACGTGGAATAATGGGAATATAACGAAGAACCTTGCAAGCACCTTTTTTGTTAGTTGATCTGTTCAATATCTACTAATATGACATTCTGGCATTCTTGTTGCAAATTCATGTTGTTTATGATATATAATATGATCATTGGGACATGCATCTATTGCTTGATACTCCATTCCAATATCTTTCATAATGGCAAAAAATCTCAATATGAGCGAGGTAAAATATTAGATGGTGGTAACAAAAATTCACCTATCAATCTACAACAAAAAAAAAAAATTGTTATTATAAAGAATATTAATGGTACATATTTCATCTTTTATTTACTAGTGATGAACTAACAACAATTAAAATAGATGAAAAAAATGACATATATGACATACCTTAACATCCATAAGATTGCTATGTTGAATAAACCATTCATAACCTTCAAGTTCACCAACAACAATATAGCAGATAGAAGAGTTGTTTCAAAGTCTTCATAAAGAGGCTCGTGTGCCTTCTCAAGTACAAGTAAATCATGAACATCATCAAAGTCATCTCGATCATCATGATTAGCTACACCACTAAATGTGTCATGGATCAATGTATTTGTACCATCATCTTCAACTATGTTTTCTGATGTATGATCATCTTCTTCCATAGGATCATTAATTTCATCTTTGATATTCACAACTCCATGTTCCTTCGCTTGCAAAACCACATTATTTGAGGCATGATAATCCATATCTTGTGCCCTAGGGCACCCCACCTTTATAATAATGATCGACACAAATAAACCCTTATATATATAAAATGTTAAAACGATATAAACATTTACAAATTCAATCAATATAAAGACATACAATGAAAAACTTACCAATGAATGATAATCATGCCCCCTTCAATGTGACCATACTACCTATAATGTTTCTCAACTATTGTGATTAAAAGTCTTCTCATTTTTAAGCCTTTGCAATTATTGCAAGGACAATAACATTTCTCATCACCCTTTCTTTTCATTCTAGCTCACAATCTAGCAAGTGTTTGTTCATTTTGTTCTGCACTAATATTATCTGACATGATTTTTCTTTACCAAGCTTGAATATTTAGATCTTCAAAAAATATCAAACTCAAATTCTAATAATTTTTAATCATAGACAGGTAACAAAATCTAATAATTCTGATATTTTGTACCAAAAAAAATTTGGCATGCAACCACCCCTGCAAAAGAGAAGATAGTCTGAAGTTAATGAACCCAAAAAACACTTTAAAATTAATTCCAGAACTTATTAAATTTTGATTTTAGTATGATTTCCAACTGTTAGACTCCTAAAATCAAAATATTGAACTTGTAGAATAAAATCCAGAAATGAAAATTTGAAAATGCACTAGTCTAAAAATGAAATCTGATGAGATTTTGCTTTAAAATATGATTTTCAAACCTAAAAGTACAAATCTGACTTCACAAATGAATTCTGGAAAAAGACAATGACTACCCTCAGCCTGGTGATTTCTTGAATTTTTTCTATTTTTTCCCAAGAAAATTGACCTTAGTTCTCCACAAACTATCGCAAGTATAGTAAATTCACAAGTAGAGAAAAAAATTGTCGCAATAAATAAGCGAACTCACTTTTATTTATGTCGGCCACAATTTGATTTTTTTTTATTTTGCATGTTCATTGAAATTTTGACGAAAACCCAAGTTCATCGAAATTTTGACGAATGTTGGGGATAAAATTTTAAATAATTGAAAATTACACATTAAATATCACATGTACCTGACAATGCATCAAATTATACATCTTTCATGAGATATTTTTTCCAAATTTTGTAGTCAATTGAATTAGTGCCTATATAAGCCCTAGTTGGACCTAATTAAATAAATAAAAATATAATAATGATAATATGACTTATTTATGAGTTAAGATAGTCACAAGGTGACTATTCATAACCTAATGTACTCTAATATTAAGGGCATAGCATGCCCCCCTCTTCAAAGAAGCATTTTCCTCAATGCTAATCAAGTTTGGATGCTTTTTAATGAACCCCTCATCCTCCCATGTGGCATCTTCAATTGGTAAATTCTTCCATTGGATGAGATACTAAGTGAGTGTTATGGTCCTTAACTTCCTTGTGTGTTTACGAAGAATAAACTCTAGTTCCAATATGATTCTTCCTTCTTCATCAAGCTTGGGTAATATTGTCTAAGTAGAGATATTATTCCCAATTACATTCTTCAAACAAGAAACGTGAAAAATTGGATGTATTTTTGTTATTGGTGGCAATTCAAGCTTGTAGGAAACACTACCTATCTTTTGCATGATTTGGTATGGGTCATAATATTTTGGAGACAAATTTTTGTTCTTTATTTGTTGTTTTAGTGATATTTTCTTGCAAGGCTATAATCTCAAGAAAACCCAATCTCCAACTTCAAAAATTCTTTCACTACGTTGTTGGTTTGCCTCTACTTCATTCGATTTTGTGCCATGGCTAGATTCTCTTTGAGCCCTAAAAGTACTGATTTTTAATGAAACATGTGTTCCTCCATGGCATGAAATATTGGTGACACCTTCAAAGATGATGTGATGGATGGAGGATGATGTTTTGTATAGTGCCATAAATGGAGACATTTTTATTAACTATGAAAAAGAGTGTTATACCACCATTTTGCTAGTGGTAGCTAATCTACCCATTAATATTGCTTATTTAAAGTAAAACAACATAGATATCCTTCCAAACACTTATTAATAACCTCAACTTTCCCATCAGATTGAGGACGATATAAACTATGAGCCAATTGAATACTCAAACATGAGAATAAATCTGTCCAAAAGTTACTAGTAAGGATAGGATCACGATCACTGAAAATAACCTTAGGTATACCCTGTAGCTTTTGAATATTCTCCAAAAATTATTTTCCATTGTACTTGTTGTAAAAGGATGTAAGAATTCAATAAAATATGCATATTTAGTGAGGTGATCCATTACTACCATGAAATTCTTACCATTAGATCTTAGAAGCCCTGTGATGAAGTCCATGGAGACCTCTTCCCAATGTTGTCTAAGAATAACTAAGGGTTGCAAGAGACCATGTGTATTAATTTCTCCCCTTTATTTATTTGACAAACCAAACATTCTACCACAATTTTTTTAGCATCCCCATTTAGACCTTCCCAAAAGAAGTATTTCTTGACTTGATGATGTCTTCAAAAATCCTGAATGACCACCAACTAAAGATTCATGAAACTTTGTGAGAATATTTTGTTTGAGAGATGAATTCTTGCAAAGATACAATCTCTCTTTATACCATAAAGCATCTCCCTTCCAACAAAACTTATTGAAACTACTAGGATAACTTTGTAATTGTTGAATGAGATTACTTATAGCAACATCATTATGCCACTCTACTTTGGCTTCTACTACCCAATCTTCTTGTAACATTGAAATGAAACACAATTAAGATTCATCCTTCTCATCCTTTCTAGATAGTGCATCTACCACAACATTTTCCTTCCCTTTCTTATATACAATCTCAAAGTCATATCCAAACATCTTAGTGACCCATTTTTGTTGCTTTATGAAAGATAACCTTTGTTCCAAAAAATATTTTAGGTTATCATGATTTGTCTTAACCTTAAAATGCCTACCCATTAGATAAGACCTCTATTGTTTACTGCATGAATAATAGCTATAATTTCCTTTTCATAAAATAGGTTTGAGTTGATTCTTACCCTTTAATTGACAACTCTCAAAAGCAATGGATTGACCCTCTTGCATGAGAACTACTCCTATACCATTTCTTGAAGCATCACATTCCACAATAAAATCCTTGGTGAAGTTTGGAGTGGAAAGAATAGGTGTTATACACAACCTCCTTCAATCTCTTAAATGTTGTATTATTAGACTCATTGTGGAGCCTCTCTAATGTCTAGTTAATGTGGTGATGCTAGGTATACACACAACTCAAAGGACTTGAGAATCCCTAACTAAATAGTTCATCTTTCACAAGAGGTTTGCATTGAATTATCAACCAGAGAGTTGTAAAACTTTAAACAGTGCTTGCAAATTATATGCATTCACATATCCTAAACATATCCTACATCAATGGAGTATAGGAAAATAAACATGTACAAATACACTAAAGTTGGAAATGAGAATAAATTGTTAATTCAAAAAATAGGGGAAATGAATGTAAACTATTACCTTATGCTATAGGTACCTATTTCTCAATATTGCAACTGTTAACCATTTAAAATGCAATGTAATAACATATTTAATTCCTCTAGAGTATGAAACCAAACTTGAAGCTACAAAATTCAATTCAAAATACAAAATTCAATTCATAAATTACAACACATGCATATAACTGGAAACTACTAACTAAATTCAACAATGCATTATCTAATCTAACAATAGAAATTGAAGTGGGTTAGCACTACTTCAAGTGGCTCTTGCTTGAGTTGTTTGTTCCATAGAAGTTTTTAAACACTCACTCAAAAAATCATGATATCAAGCCAATTTCCTTTGTTGCATTCTAACACATAAATCTTATATAAAATCCAATAGGAATATTTTGAAGATATTTTATTCAATAACACAAATTCTATTGGTGCAACTACCAAGTAATAATGGAAAATAGATAAACAACTATATAGCAACTATCAACTAGATTTCCTCAATAGAAGATCCCACTATATAGGGTTTGTAAGGAGTTTTATTTTTCACAAACTGAAAACAAACTCATGAAACAACTGTAAACCCTCCCTCAAAGATAAGAAGAGGACTTAGTCTGAAATAAAAAAAATTATAACTATTAAGCAAGAGTAGAGAAACCAAATTTGAATTTTATACCCAACAATTTAACTTCTAATAGAGACATTTTTTTAGGAATTTAGTCTTTTCATAAATTTTTCTAAGTGTAGACTCCCTCTTTTCCTAGTTGTCTTATTTGGCAACTAAGAGCATTGTGTGGTGACTCACAACTGATCAATAAATGATCACCTTCATTTCCTTTTGAAAGAGTCAAGCCTTGGCCATTTGAATTCTTCTTTACAACAATCTATAGTCCTTATGTTGTAGGCTAAGAAACCTATTGTTGTGGGTTGATAGTCCTTCTTTCTACAAGGTGTTAGTCTTTTTCCTAAGGCATTTGCATCATTAACAATCATAAATTAAACATAGAATCATACTAAATTTCATAGACATTCATACATTCACACATACATATATGAACATAACATATTTCTATTTCCACATACTTAAGTCTACTTTAAGTATATAAAAGGCATATAAAAGGTATGCAAGGTCTTGGTAATATTTTTGAAACTTAGCAGAAAAAATGATAAAAGAAAAAAATAGTAAAAGGGAAACTAGCCAATTATTGAGCCCATCACACATTCTAATAAAAAGAATCCTTATTCAATAAAGTTGTGGGATGCTTCTATACGATCATAATTCTCCACAAATATTCTATATTATTCAGTCAATCCCAATAAACCCCTTAATTTATTAATGGTTTTTGGAATGGGATATTCTATGATAGCCTTAATTATGCTAGGATCCACCTTTACTCCTCCATGTGAAACTATGTGTCCCAAGTACTCCACCTCATTGAGACCAAAAGCACACTTGGATGGATTAGCATAGAGTTGATGGTCTTCGTGAATTTGTAATGCTTGATCTATATGTTGCAAGTGTTCTTCCCATGTCTTGCTATAAATCATATATCATTAAAGAACACTAATACAAACTTCCTCAAGAATTTCTTAAAGATGAAGTTCATCAAAATTTTAAATGTATATGATGAATCGGTAAGACTAAATGGCATCGCCAAAAACTCTAAATGACCCTCATGAGTCTTAAATGTTGTCTTACAAATATCTTCTTCCTTAATTGGAATTTGGTGATAACCTGATCTAAGATCTAACTTTGTAAAATACATAGCTCCATTCAATTCATCTAGCAAATCATCAATAACTAGAATATGAAACTTAAATTTGATGGTGTACATGTTGAGAACTCTATAGTCTGGGCACATGTACCAATATTCTTCTTCCTTACACACCATCACCACAAGTGAGGAGTAAGCACTTTGGCTATTCCTGATAATGCTTTCCTCCAACATCTCAAAAATCTTTTCGATCTCACTTTTTTGTACATATATGGGTACCTCTAAGGAATAATGTTGGGTGTTTTGCTCCTGGAACTAGTTGTATGGCATGGTCCTTATCCCTCTTAGAGGGAATTCCTTTAGGAATATCACCAAAAACCACTGAGTGATGATCAATAATTTCTTGTAAATCTAGATGGGTGGGAGCATTAGATTAATAGAATTTTAATGAACCTAAGACATTGGAAAAAGGGGAGATCCAAAATGTGATGACCCATTTTTCTTGTTTCATTAAATAAAAGGGGGTTTGAATAGTTTTGGACAAGATATATGATTGAATTACATCTTGAAAGGTGATTCAACCTACCCTTGACCAAATCTAAAATGACCTTGTATAAGAGTGAATTTGCACCCCTTATGCAAGTTCCCCTTTTTCCTTCATTTTAGAAAACCAAGTTCGAAGGCTTAATTACACCTAAGCTTGTTGCTTTCATCCCACTTGGTGCCTATTTTGAGTGTCGCTGGGATAATTTTTGTCGGGGACACCCATGCGACACGCTTATGTCTCTGGCAGATTCCTATAGTTGAACCTATAGAGGCATTACACTTCTCATTGGTGGTTGACTTGTAACGCCCCCTTTGGCTGACCGACCCGAATATGGTCATTTTCTTCATCTCCTCTTCAAATTACCTCCTTCTACATGCTTCACAACTTATTTTGCATCCCTTCAAGCAATCTTCAAGTGTTCTATCCTTCATTCCAACACTTCTAGCAACACTTTTGCACTCCATTGCAACAACTTCACTCCATCACTTTAGTAGAGAAATTTTGGGACCAAACCATTGTAGCAGAGGCTCAAGTACTCTCATTCTCTCCTACATTGGATTTGAGCACTTTTGGTGGAGGTGGTAACCTTCCCATTCCTCTCCTTTATTACTTGGTAGAGTAAGCACATTTACTATTTTGTAGTGTTTTAGTGTTCTTCATTACATTACTTTCTTTATCTCACTTTCTTGGCTTTCCATGGAGGTGGAAACACCTAAATGGGGGTCTGACTAAGGTAGGCCTCTATACAGCCACCCAAAATTTTTCCACCTCTTTGTGTGTAGGTGGACGTGCTTTTGGGGAGCTAGCTAGTGAAAAAATTTCTTTGTGAGATCATCCTTGCCACCCTAACTCTTGCATTTTTACTTTATCACATTAGAGAGTATTTCGTTTACTTAATCACTTTATTTTGGCCCTTTAGTAGTAGTTAGTTGGGTCATTATCTTATTTTCTTAGGTTTGACCTTGTCTCTTTAGTTGTCTAGTTGTATAGACATTAGCACACTTGAGAGACGCCAACATGTCATGTTGTCATCCTAGGACCATGCTTCCATTCTGGAGTAGAGAGCTTCCTAAGGCATGGTGTTGAACTAAAAAATTGGCTCACATAGAACTTGTTGGTAGATGGGTAGTGCTCCCCTCAGGATTCGTGACATGGATCAACCACCTCCCATGGATTCATTAACTCACAACTGTATCGGGCATTAACATGCCAATATTTTGGTGCAACAACAACTATGTTTCCAACAATTGGTATTAGAGCCAAAGGTGTTAGGTTCAAATCCCCTCGGGTAACATTGAGGAGGAGATTGTTGGTAGATGGTCAACACTCCCCTCCAGATTTGGGACATGGCTTACTCGCCTCTCGTGGATCTGTTAACTCTCACAGTTGTATCAAGAATTAACATGTTGATCTTTTGGTGCAATAACAATTGTGTTTTCAACAGACCCGTCTTGTATCTTGGGTCTGTAGAGTGATTGAAGGAATTTGTAGTCCTCATCATTCTCATCCCACATTTCTTGATGCCCCGTTAAGTTGAGGTAAGTTAGGGCAGCCTTCCGCTCTTGGCCCTCATGACCTAGGGCCTTAAATGTGGTTGGTCCCCCTCTTTTACATTTTTGGTGAACCTGACATGAACCAACACCTGTTCATCTGTTGGTGTTGAAATTTCTTGCATGTACTTTGTGACTGTTGTGTTCCTAAATGTTGTGAAGGTTTATGAGCATCACAACCCAATCTACGACTTCTGGGTATATTGTTAGGAGAATTGTACGATACCTCTTGATGGAAAGGACGAAGATCACTATCGGTTTCTCTACAGGCCTTTTCTTTGGTCCTGTCATTAGTGTGGTTGTGTAGGAGCAATTTTTAGGAGGCAAGATAGGATTCTTTGACGAGACCAAGCACGTCCCCACTCCTCCTGCATCTCCTACACCAT
>VDFB02203460.1:0-14987 GCA_007258455.2 Sequoia sempervirens
AAATGAAAAAATGGAGGTAATGGAAGAAATGGAAGTGGAAAAATCGCTTATATCAGGTAAGAATTGTGTACCAATGAAATTGAAGAGAAATGATTTTTGAAATAAATTTTGCTAAATAATTACTGAATGGAGTAAAGAGATCATTTTCTATCATAAGGAATTTTTTGGAGACATTAGGAACCTATAAGAGGACTTGGAACTATATTCTTTCATTTTCATTTGTGTAGAAAACTATAACATTTAAGCAAGTTGGTTATATATCATTCTACGTACAATGAAAGTTCTAAAGATCTCCGCTTTTTGAAAGAGGATTTTTTTATCATATATGCTAAACTTTTTGAAAAAATGCCTCAAAGAAATGTGGTCTCATGGTGATGGAATGCCATGAAAATCTAGGGAATTTTCTTGTCAGGACATTCCATCACCATGAGACCAAATTTCTTTGAGGCATTTTTTCAAATAGTTTGCTACCTTGTCTATGCTATTGTGTACTATTACGCTTTGATGGATTTTTTCCAAGCATCCATATAGCTTGTTCAAAAGTACCTATTTTAGAATTTTAGCCATAGTAGCAAGGTATTGAATTGATTGATAAAATGCTTTGGTAGACATGTATGAAAAATGTGGTAGCATAGACAAGGCAGTGAACTGTTTGAAAAAAAACCCTCAAAGAAATGTGTTCTCTTGGTGATGGAATGCCATGACAAGCACATTGAGACCACATTTCTTTGAGGCATTTTTTTTAACAATTCACTCCCTTGTTGGTGTAGGAGCACCAAGCCTCCTGATATGGTATTGAATGGTCATGGATGGAATTGTGGTTAAGATAGGAGAGTTTGAGTTTTTTTTGTTTCAATAAGGTCTACTTAGACCATTCTCATGTTTCCAAAATGATTTGGAGTTTTCATTTGATAATTTGGCCATAACTTGTAATCATGTTAAAAGTTGTCAAGATGGTCAAATTTTTTTGAAGGTAAGTAGAATAGGAAGTCATTTAAGAGGGTCTAGGGGATTAGGAAATAATAAAGAGTCAGAAGGAGGAAAATGTCAAATTTGTAAGTTGCATAAATGCAACAAATTTGAAAACCAACAACTACCTCCATTGAAAAGTTGTTACTTGGTAGTTATAGACATTGGGAGAAGTTGGATTTGAATGTAATAACTATAAAAGCCTCAAAAATGGCTTGTGCAGGGTTGTTGAAGGAAGTTTGAAGATTGTACACATTTTGTTTTCATGAAATACAACGTTCTCAACAACCTTTTTCCTATTTTTCAGAACTTTGAAGGCTTGGTAGGAACCCGTACAACCTTCCTTTTCTCTAAAAATTCTTAGACATTGTAGGTAGGTGTGTTGGCTCTCTAATGCTTCAAATTTGAGGTCTTATTCATGCAAATTGAGGGAGAAATCTTTATTTTTCTGGGTCTGCTCATTTACCCTATTTTGGGGGTTTTGAAAGGGAACAAAATGAGTTTCTAAGCCTTCCACCCACTGTATAATCCTATAACTCGATCGATATGCTCAAATAGGTGAAATGAAAATGTATACATCTTTGTTTGTGCAAGGAAGGCGCATTTCTTGATTTGGGTGAGTCCCTAGGGTTGTTTCCATTGGAAAATGCATGAATTTAATGGGTACAAACTTGAATTTGATGATGGGGTATTAGGACAAGTTATCTTATGAAATTTTAGGCTTGTGGGGGTGAATTCAAGGGTATTTCACTAGGTGGAAAGATTGGGAAGGGCTTGGAAGTGTCTTTTTCGATAAACCCTCATCAAAAGTGCACAAAACAAGAGTTTTTGGGTTTGGTGTGGAGGTGGCTGTACAAATGAAATCTAATGAGGGATTTTGGGGTTTGATAACCTTCCAATTGCTTCCATAAAGTCTTAGAGTGTTTACACAAGTTTAAGAGGGGGGTCCTTTGTAAAATTAACCTATTTGGAGGCCTAAAATGGTGAGATAGTCAGTTTTCTCAAATTTGTTCCAAAGGAGTCATATGGGGGCAGAGGATATGTTTTGTAACTCTATAATGGGGGATTTGATTGATCCCTTTTTTTTTCAAGTGTTTTGGGAAGTTGTGGAGTTAAGTGCCTAAAAATGGGTTTGCACTACTACTAGGTTTGCAAGGGTGAAAGTGGGAAATCCTACCTGTAATTGATTTGAAACTCTGGGAGTTGTTTGGATTGGTCCAATAGATCCTCTTAATCTTGTTAGATGCCTCTTGAAGGAAAGTTGATACTTTGAGTGGGTTTGGGTCTCCTATCTCTGC
The DNA here is from genome assembly GCA_007258455.2 of Sequoia sempervirens. Lineage (NCBI taxonomy): Eukaryota > Viridiplantae > Streptophyta > Pinopsida > Cupressales > Cupressaceae > Sequoia > Sequoia sempervirens. The sequence continues at coordinate 2,268 of VDFB02203460.1, forward strand.
ATCACTTATCTATGCTATTGCTTCTTATTATGCTTTGATAGATTTTTTTCAAGAATCCATAGCTTGTTTGTAAGCACCTATTTTAGTCTTTTAACCATAACAGGAAGGAAGTGAACTATTTGATAAAATTCTTGGTAAACATGTAACGTAAAAATGGGAAGCCTAGACAAGGTAATGAATTACTTGAAATGTTCAGTGGAAATGTGGTCTCTTGCTGGTGACGCGAATGGCATGAAAACCCATAGTATTCTCTGTATGTCATGGTATTCCATCACCATGAGACCACATTTCTTTCAGGCATTTTTTCAAGCAATTCATTGCCTTGTCTATAGTATTGCTTGGTATTACGCTTTTGATGATTTTTTCCAAGCATCCATAGCTTGTTCGAAAGCAATTATTTTATGCTTTTAGCCATAGCAACAAGGTAGTGAATTGTTTGACAAAATAATTTGGTAGACATGTATGAAATATGTGGTAACATAGACAAGGTAGTGAACTATTTGATAAAATATGTCAATGAAATCTTACCTCATAGAATGTCATGATAAGAAAATGCAATTGGCAGCTACTCCTACTTATTAGTTATGCAATGTGAATTAATTTCATAACTGCTTAGGTTGACTTTATAAAAAATATATTGTAATTGAAAATTTGTCATCTATCAACATCTAGTTATTAGTTATCCAATGTGAAGTAATGCTTTGACTTTGAAAGATGTGCAATAAGATGTAATCAACGATATGAATATAAACTACAAAAAAAAATATTTTTACAATTCATTAGTTAAAATCTTTATTTTATTTGCTCTCTATATCTCTATATGCTATGGAAATACCTTTCAATTTCAAAATAAATAGATTTTATCTCTTTGCCCTACAATTTTTACTTTTCTTTAAATATGTTTTTCTTGACTTTTAAAAAAAACTCTTATACTTTTGGTTTGTCAAAATTTTCCCCAAAATATTTTTGTTGCTATGCATTGGAAGCATGAAGCATACACGTGAATACACACAATATACATGAAGTATACATGTGAATAAGTGAAGCATACATGAAAATAAGTGAGGCACAAGTAATTGAAGCATTCCAAAGGATACAAACCACCAGGAATGAAGCTTATTTACACAATACACTTTAGATCAAGCTTATTGAGCAATCAACAGTAATTAATTAAGCATTAGATGTAAAAAAAATCCATGCCTACAACATTCAAGCATACGATTTACACAATACACATGATAACATCATTCAAGAATGGTAGTAGAAAAATAAGATTTTTTTAATCAAAAAGCCATAAGGTATACAATGATATATATTGATAAAAGTATATACAATATATCCAGAAAATCCATACAGGCTTAGTACAAATGAGGCATATTATGGACATAAAATGTCACGTATATATCGATAGTACAAAACTTATGTTCCAAAATTCCACATAGGCATACAAGAAATGACCCTAATACAATCATTTCCCTATAGGGGAAGGAAATAGATCTCGTGTTGCCTTCAAAATTCAGTTGGATGGAGTGACTGTTGGTTCTTTGGTCTTTTGAACATGCTCGCTAGTCCTCCTCTCTTCACTTTGGACCTTCAACTAATACAATAAAATTTAAAGATGTTGATACACAAAAATTGAATTGTGGAATGACATATAACAAAATATAATCACTTACCACATACAGATAGTCATCATTCACATTTACATCATTACCACGTCCATGATCTAGAGTGACAACCACTTGTAGCAACCATCAAGACATAAATTAAGCTACACAAAAGTATCATGAAAATTTTCTATAATAGACCATAAAAGAGCAAATATAATGTCAAATCAACTAATTTGTTGCATACCTCTCTCAATGGATTAGAATTGGCTATTGTTGTAGCAACTCCGTGCTCCATCATGCCACCAACATCACCAGGGTTGTTTGATGTCAACATCTACAAATGGTAAATGAAGGAGTAAATGGTAGGGTGAAGTATTAAATGTTAATGGGATGGGATTAGGATGGAATAAAGGAACAAATGGTGAATTAGGACAAGATAATGTAACACGATCAAGGAATACAAATGCAATGTTTGTGTTTCTCATCAATTTTTAGATTTGTATATGCAAAATTATGAAAACTAGCTAACATTGTTTTACAACACCATTATTGAATAAAGGTTACCTGAGTGTAAGTTGTTTGAGAAAATGAATTGTGAGGCATGGAGGTCGAAGGTCCACTAGGAAACTATTTGAAATCCAAAGCATGTTATGAGACAAACATTCAAATATAACATTCAACTATTCAAATGCAATAATAATATGTTTAATATTAGTTGCATACCTATGGAATCAATGTCGAGAATGAATAAGGGTCTATAGGAATGGGGCACATCTCATGAACACTCCGACCTTGAAATTTCATCATATCAAAATTCTACTAATTTACTTATTCTTAAATTTCAAAATATAATTTAATAAACAACATTAAATGAACTTGTTGAATTTTAACTGAGCATCAATGCCGAATGTATCATTCAAAAAATCATCTATGAAAGCCATCGCCTTTGCAACTGATGTAGGCTATGTAGATGCATACTAAGCACTCTGATAATCGTACATGCAAACTAAACCACAAGCACCACAATGGTGGGGTGGAGCTTGGGGCCTACTGTTATGCCTTGCATAACCACCCCATTTTATTATGGGTCGCCCTTTCTCTTTGTGGTTTCCTTTGCTTTTGGTTACTTGCATTCCTCTTGGGAGTGCTTTTGTTTTCTGCCCGAGCTTGTCTTCTGTTTTGCCTGATTTAAATCTTGGTTCTGTCTCAACTTAAATTGGTTTCCTTCTTGCCAAGTATTCAATGAAATAATCATAAGCAACAGGATAGTTTATTTTAATATATTTCATATGCTTTGGGGACTAATGGAAAAATTTGTTTTGCAGGATTAAATCCTACACTTGATGATATTCACCAAGGGAGCTCAGTTGGAATGCATTCCTCAGTCTAGTTGGTCACAATTCTCCTGTAAGAAGAAAGTCGGAAATAACTTGTAGATGTCTTTCTAACTACCAGTCCATTTTTTCAATATGCATCTATGTTGCCTATCGGCAGGACCCCAAAGGTGTCACAGTGATCAGGATTCATAGACAGTTTCCTATTGGAAACACATTAACCATTGTCCTAGCGACTAGGAGTTTCCCATCGGCATGAAAAGTCTCCTTCAGAGAAAAGTCTCGGTGACTTCTCCATATCTCACCGACTGGCAGCAAGAGGAATTTCTATCGATAGGAGGTTTTCTCTTTGCCAAGAAGTCTTAGTGAATTCAAGATGTCTCATCGACCGGTGGCAAGAGGAATTTCTATCGGCGGGAGGTTTTCTCTTCGCCAAGAAGTCTCAGCGAATTCAAGATGTCTCACCGACCACCGTTAAAGATATACATCTCGGTGAGACTTTCATGGTGGGGAGATGTCTTGGCAAGCGCATCGGGTCTCACCAAAAGAAAAAGGGGATTCTATTAGTGGTCTTCAGTGAGAGAATCAGTAAGTCTCAGTGACACGAAGGAAGCTCACTGAGAGAAAGGTGACTTCGGTAAGATTTTTCACCGATGGGGTGAACTCTTGCCGAAGTAAAGCGGTATCAAAAAAATAGAGTGGTATCGACAAAACAGAGTGGCTTTGGCGAGAAGTCTCGCTGATAGAGATTACTCGGCAAAGGGAGCTGGTCTCAATGATACAGAAGGAACCTGAAGAGAAAAGAAGAGATCATTGAAAGGTCTACCCAACCATAGAAAGTCATGCTGACATGAAGGGAGGTCCCACTAAAAGACATTGAGCTCGGCAAATGATTTTTGCCTTCGCCATAAGGTCTGGGTGACTACGGGAAGTTTCACCAAAACAGAATGGGCTCAGGGAGAAAATAAAAGGGTCGCTATGATGACTCCAGAACCATGGAATGTTCCACCAAAAAACTGGAGCTCGGCAGAGGATCATGCCTTCGCCAAAAGGTCTTGGCGAAGAAAGAAAGTTGCATTGAAGCAAAAGGACTTGAGCTCGACAGAATAAAAGGAGCTTGAGGAGACTCTGAGTGGATGGAATGGATTCATTAAGATGTCATGCTGACCTAATGGTGTCTCAACGATAGGAGATGCTACAAGAGGAACTCACCATAGCCTCTGGCCGATGTTGAGATGTCTTGCCGATTGGTTTTGTGGGCTTGATATGACTTGCTCAGCTCACCGAAATTTCTTGCTAACTGTCTATTGTCATGCCGATGGTTGATAAAAGTGATAATTACATCGAGGAGACACGATGAGTGTCTCATCGACATGCAATTCAATAAGAACCACTTTTGATTGCCAAGGAATCTTGTGTGGCCTCTATTCCACCAATTAGAAGAAGATGACCTATTGACTGATTGACCATTCATATGTAAGAAGACCAATAAAGTGCAAGCAAGATGGATCCATTATGAGATCAAGGAGGTGATGCATCGGCTCAGGTGTAATGTTCAAATCTAGAAGGAGGCCTGATGATGTTCTAGAGGATGGTCAACCTGCAACAAAAGTCTGGATCATGAAGGAGGCTGAAGGAAGGAAGGATCTGTGACTCACAGGGACAACTATAGTAACCATTGGCAGAGATTGATAAGTATTAATGGTAAAGTGCCATGGAGCATTCAAGGCGACCCTAACAGAGTTCAAGGTGGACACAAAGACAAAGAGTAAATGCTACAGCTGCAAAAAGATCTAAATGCTTCTCCTGAGGTCAAGCCATCACCGACTCGGACAACAGGGCTTCACATGGAATATAGCATTAACTCTTCTCAAAAAAGATCTGAGAGCCGACTCTCTTGGAAGAAGATATATTGTAAATCCTAATGCAAATGGGGACAACACATTCTTTTGGTACATTTTTTATATATATGGCATTCTTTCCTCTTTGTAAAGGCTGGAACTTGTAGTTAAGAAAATAGGAACAAAGTTAGATACATAGAAATTAGTAGAAATATAGGAGACAAAATTGCATCCTGACTCTTTGTAATAGGATCCTCTTTTGTCTTCTTAGTTGGCAGCAAGATTCAGTAGGAACTAGTAATGTATTTTTGAAGTTCTCTTAGTGTAAATGGAAACAATTTGGAGTCAGATTCTCTGTACACTGGTGATTGTGCCAGCTTTGTAAACATTGCTTATCTGTTTTCATTAGCAGTAGAAGTAGTCAGATTTAATCTACTTCATATTGTGTTTCAGGGTGATATTGTTTTTTATGTTAATCATGTGATTTGTGAAGCCTTTGAGGAATGAAATGTTATTTTGTGGTTTTACTTAAATAGTAAATTCAAATCAGTTATTTGAATTAGCACTGTGAATGAAAGAGGTTGTGTGTCAATCACAAGTTTACTTTGTTCTGTAGTTTTAGTTTACGATTCCTTGAAGAACAACAAGTCTGATTAAGGGAGATGAATTATCATTCTTTTTGTTCCAAAGCCCTGATCTATGTTTCTATATTTCTTTAAAAACCCCTAGTTAGAGTAGGTTTAAATTTATGTTTGATCTTAGAATGATCCAGAAGCTCACACCAGTAGGCCCCTTGAATATTACTATTACATTGGCCACTGAGGGACATCAGCACAGTTGAGACCCAACTACAAAGACCTTGGGAGCTAAGGCATCCATGTGTTTCCTTTCTCTTAGGAGAAACAAAATAGCAATATTTTTTTTGCATGTTGCTGTGCTAAAAGGACAGTTAACACCTACACATGTCCTCCACATCGAGGCTCTACTAGAGGCCCCACACCTATAAAATGGTGGGTGAGTGAGCCAATCACGACTCAGTGTGTCCACCTCACACTATCCTTAACAATGGAAGGATGGCCAAGGGTCTCAGTGCCAACTATGGATTACGCCGTGCAATAGGTTTACCATGTGTGGAGCCCCCACCTCTACCTTGAAAGTCTAAGATGTCAAAATAATTTGGCATCTTATTGAGGATAAACTCAAAATAGAGTTTCCTCAAAAAGTATTGTGGTACCTCATGGTTATTGCATGGAGGTTGGTCAAATACCATCCACCACCACTCCCAAAATTTATTTTTAATTAACTCATGGTGGCACCAATGGATGGGGAACCTCCTGCATGTATGAGACAAAGGTGTGTTGGTTTTTGGGTCTATAAATAGGGCGCACAAGTCAAATTTGCTAATTTTTTATTTTTTAACATTTGAATATGTCAAAGCTCTAGGATAATATTGTCTCATCCCATGCCTCTTATTTGACCAAAAAATTATTTTCTCGCTCATTTCTCCTACATGAGATACAATTGACTTCAATGATTCAACAATCCCTCTCCTATAAGGGTGGGTTTCAACATGCTTGGTTAATCTTCCAATTAATTGTTCAATGTCTCTTTTATTGTTTTCAATTTGATTTAGAATATTTTTTTGTGTTCCTTGAGGATGCCTATGAATTGATGGAGGGGTTTCAGGTTGTTCTTGAATAGGAGGCTCTTCTTGAGGGGGTGACTATGAATTCTCAATTTTTGGAGGTGGAGTTTCATTCCCTCAGAATTAGAACAAAATTTTATTATAAAGACCTATTTCAATCTACATTCTAAATCAAATTCAAAATAAATAGAATAAAAAATACATAACTCTTCGCAATCTTCGACATCTTTGACGTGTTGGTGGCATCCTCGTGAAAAATAGCAAGCTAAGGATGCAAATAATGGATGATATTTGGTGAGCGTGAGTTGCAGACCTCAAATCCTCCAAGCCAAGCCACAGGTTGAAGTGAAATGAGGTTTCAAAATGCATTTTTTTTCTTTTATTCACCTTTGGCATTTCACGCACGCCAAATGGCCAATTTCGGCCCCTTTTTGTGAATTTTTACAATAACACCTAAATTGTGTCACAGATTGGTGCACTTACCCCCATGGGTGATATTTTGGTGGCTTTATTTTTTTGAGAATATTGTTTTTTTTAATTATTACTAGGGTGGTTGAAATTTTTATAGATCTAATAAAATATTCCAACATTCTCATACACAATAGGTTGTGTCCAACACCCAAGCCTAGATTTTAAAGTGATCTTGGAGGGAAGAACTGTGTTGGTAGAAACATTGACACATTCTCACAAAAACCAATCTAAATTTTTGGATGGTAACTTTGTCAACTATTAGCAACTAGCCAAAGGAGTTGGAAATGCTTTGGAACATATTGTAGTTCTAGAGTTCTAGAGGTAAACTAGGCAAATAGATCTACATACGAGCAAAAATTTCCAGATCCTTGGTAGAGTTAAATCTCAGTTTTCATTTACACATGGAAATGAAGTTCTTGAAATTTTTGTCTAGAGCCCAGGGGCCCCTAGTTAGAATCTTCGCCAGATCTTCCTTATTGAAAAATTTAAATAAAAATAGGTCATTGACCATAGCACTTATGATGACATTTCCTTTAAGTTTCTAGGTCAATAAGATCCATTTCCTAACTTGGTCAATATTGGGTCTAAAATCAAGGAACTTACCAATAAGGAAATTATCCATTTTCACTAGCATCACTTTAAGAAGATCATCATGCATATCTATCACAAGAACCTCATTCGAAACAAAGTAATGGGGGACATAATGCGTATTGGGAAGAGGGGAATGTTGCTTGATAACTATTTCCAGTAAAGAAAAAGGTCTCCCCCTCAAAAAGAGAAGCAAAGATGCCCATATCCACATCTATGACAAAAATCAGGGAGATCAAGGGGTCCCTCCAAGACCCCTACTAAAGGGATCATGTGTTGGAGCCCACCAACAAAATTGAAAGGAAACAAAACAACAAAACATGTGAAACTGGTCACGTGGAAGTAGGAGGACACCACTCCCTTCGAAGCAACAAAACATGAACCAGACCATAGATTCAGAAACCTCCACATATATTATATTGTTACATGATGTTATATCTTAGAGATTATGTATGATCTTAACTATTGATTTATATGATCATATATATTCATATTGAATTCATCATTTACAGATCGAATTTTCATATGATGCTATGTGTATATATTTTATGTCATTAAGTATATGGAATTTAATATAGGATATATTATGTCTTAGATATTATATGTGATTAGGCATATGAAATTCAATATAGGATACATTATGTCTTAGAGATTCTAGATATGATCTTATTTATTGACATTCAATTTATATGCCATCTTGCAGTGTTACATGATAAGTATTAGATATTTTATATGATCATATATATCAATATAAGATATTCATATTCAATTTATATGTTATCTTACATTGTGTACATGGTGTTATGTAAGTTAGAGATTGTATCTAATCCTACATATTGATCTATAAGATCATATATTCTCATATCACATTCATCATTTATAGATTCCATTGTTACATGATGTTATGTCTTAGACATTTTATATGATTGAGTATATATGTTTCATTATAGAATACATTATGTGTTAGAGATTTGACTTACAATTCTATATATTGATGTTCAATTTTTTACGTTATCTTACATTGTGTACATGATATTATGTCTTAGAGATTCTATTTGATCTTGTATATTTATTTATAGGATCATATATATTCATATCAGACTCATCATTTATAGATTACATTGTTACATGATGTTATGTCTTAGAAATTATATATGATCATTATTTATATCGCATCTAACATTTATAGATTACATCATTTCATCATGTGTCTCAAAGATTGTAGATATGATCCTATATATATTGATATTGATATTCAATTTATATGTTAATATGTTAACTTACATATAGATAAAGTCTCATATATTCATGCATTCAATTTATATGTCTACATATTAAAAATTAGATATAAATAAATATCCATATTCATATTCATATTCAATTTATATATCCACATAGTAAATTGCATATAGATAAATGTTCATTTATAGAAAAACATCATATATATCCACATGTACTAGTAAGTTACATATAGATATAAGTGCCTATATCGATAAATATATTATCAAAATAAATACATTATGTGCAAGTCCAACTGAAAAATACATACATATAGTGATCACGTGTCACTCATCATGTCAATTAAATAACATTTTTAGATGAAGATCAATTTAGTGAGTGAAAAAAAGAAGGGTAAAAAGACAAGTATGATTTTCCAATTTAAAAGAATCAGAACTTATGTTCTTATAAATTGTAAGAGAGCCGAACTCATACTCTTATCAAATGTGAATATTGGAATTTGGGACCTATTTTTTTGGTGAAACATGTAAGATTGGTCAAAGCTCTTATATAGAGGAAAACAGTGCAGGAAACTCACATCCAATGGTAGGTGTAAAACAAGAAAAATATTATGTGAATGGGTTTGATGAAAATCAGGCCGGTTGATCAACTGAGCTGGAGGCCTAACCAATTCACACTCGAATTACCAATAAAAAAACTCTTTTTGTAGTTTTTTTTTAAAAAAAATATGTAAGTTGTGAAACCCATGACAATCCAGCTTGATAAAATCCCCTTTGTTTACAGTATAACGGACTACTTTGAAAACTCCAATTACGCAATGAATCAGTAATTCAATTACCAAAGGGATCAGTACTCCAATTACCCAATGAATCAGCATTCCAATTAACAAATGAATCAGTAATCCAATTACAAGTGTAATTTCTTAAATTGAAATTTGCTTTACTACATCCAATTTTCCACTTCTTAACCGTTTTCCACATTCAATAAATTGGCGTTACTAGCACTTCAAATCACTGTCTTATTTTCAATATTAGATTTGCATTGCTCAGGCCTCAAAGCCATTTTTTCAGAAGAGTTGAGTTTTCTCAGCAACTTTGTAGGCCTCTGCACTTCCTTCAGATCTAGAAGAACACCAGGTAAGCTTTTCATAGCTTTCAGTATGTTAAATTTCGTTTTTTTCTTTTTGTTTTTCTTCCTCCATACTTGGGATCAGCATGTAATTTACAGGGTTAAATGAACTAATGCTTGCTGTTTAATTAAGTGTTTGGTTTAGATGATTTTTATTGTACTGGCATTTTTCTGTTCTACTCTCTATAAAGAATAGTTATAATGGAAATAAAATCTGTCCATATGCACGGATACACATCTAACCAATGAATTGATGTCTATGTTACCAAAATTTTCCCTTACCCATATAGACAATTGCAGTGATTCCATACCACACCGGGGGACTTTTAGTCTAGTAATTCCATTCCAAGTTTCCAACTGACTTGCAAACAAGAACCATTATGAAAGTGAAAACTATATCTAGATCCTGCAAAATGGAGTGAACACAACAGGAAATAGAAGATTATAAATTCTCATTCCTATTTATCTTTGCAAACTGATAAGGATTCCAAATAGCATAGTAAAAAGACATCAAGTCCTCATGATATTATTGCCTGTGAAATACGGTAATAAGCCCAATTGGCCATTCTTGAAATGCCAAACTACAATATCCAAATCGACAACAATAGCTGCAGTAGGAATCTCATTAATTACTAGAAGTTGATAGGTTACAACAGTTAAGAAACCCCCCAAATCTGCATATCGACTGCAAAAATTCATAAAATGAGAGGCCAAATTATAAGGTCTAAAGCGATAGCTCTAAAAATTCTTGTCATTTTATGGATCTATTTTTCTTTTGTGATCACAAATTATTCATAAATATTTTTTTATTAGAATTATGAATTGGATAGAGATAGATTTTTGAAAATGTTCAAACCATTGTACATGTATCTGATGGAATTACCACAGCCACAAACTTCCTGCAGCACATCCAGCACCATATGGCTACTATAAACCACCTACAAAACAAGTGCTAAGGTATTCATTCAGTGTATTAAAACTTTCGATCTGAGAACTGAAAAGATCATTGTCTCAAATCACTGTTTGGACTTTGGATAAATTATGCATCTGATAATTTTTTATTTACTAAACCTAGTTAAAGGAGGTTTATAAACAGTGGTGATAGGAAGCATAAGGTCTTTGAATCTGGGAGATATATAATATGATGTATGTATCTTTATGAAAGTACTCATATTATATCTTTCACAATCGGTTCAATTGTACAGTGTATATTTTTATATCATTTTTTTTGTTTATAGACACATTATACTTTCTTTTTAACTTATTGTATTAAACCTTATTTTCAATTCTATTATTCTTTATAATTATTTATAAATTTTAATACTAATTTTATTTCATATCAATTCCATATTTCAAAGCATCCAAATCTTTACCTTCAAGAAAACCCTATCCCTTTAATTCTCTGCCTAAAATGTTCCCTATAACTATCTTTGCTTTTCCTCTGGAAAATGTTTGTATCCATGATTTTATTTATAACAGCTACTTCACCTTTAGAAACAGCAACCCCTTTCCTCCTATATTTCTCTATTGTTGTACCCTCTTGCAAGATGCTTGCATCTTTTATACATTAAAATAGCGAGTCAAAAAAGACTAAATCTAAGAGTCTAATCCGAGACCTGCAACAATACTAAACGGTAAGTACTCAAACCTCGGACCTTTCAATACTGTTCCCAAATATTGGTGAGGGTGCTCTTTAGAAATCCGATCTATCTGAAATGTGTACAAGAAGAAATACACTATGGCTTCCTCTTTGCTATGACGTTATGCAATTATTGCTCATAAATCTTATTAATATGGCAGTTTATAAGGATCTGTGATGTGAGATAAAATTGTTAATTAAATTTGAACTACAAACATGCCTAAATTGACAGATCTTGTCTATGTTCAATAAATACTGTTGTTACTCCAGGGAAGGAAAAAGACAGAGAAAATGCTAGTAACTGTTTTGTGGTTGTGGTTTTCCTCTATTTTGATACGAAACATTTGACAAAATCTCTATACCATATCATAGATTATATCTTCCACAAAATATACCGAATATGCATATCACTTGTGTAAACTACTTATGTCTTCTCCAAGGCTACTTTCATTTGCTAGATTCAGTCAAGGTAAGCTTTCCCATATACAGATTTTCCTTTAATTTGTTTGTTGGGTATGGCTTTATATTTTCATCTGGTTGAAGGCTACATCCACCATCAAACCCACATGAAATTTATGTTGTTTAGCTAATGCAGATGGATGGCACAATAAGAGAGCTACAAACTGGATCTTCATGTGCAGCTTGTAAGATCAGAAAAAGAAAATGTGTGGAGAAATGTCCGCTTGCTCCCTATTTCCCATCAAGCGATCCTGATAGATTTTTAACAACAATGAAAGTATTCAGAGCAAGCAAAATTGCCAAGATAATTGAGGTTGACATGTTGCCATTGATTTTATTTTTTAAAGAATGACTCTGCACTATAAATTCAAGGATTAAAAAAACAACATTTGCAACATGCACATCTAACATGGTATTTTTTTGCAGGATACTCCACCAGAGAAGCGATCAGATGCTGTGAATAGCATGATATATGAAGCAAGTGTTCGGAACCGTGATCCTGTCAATGGTTGTGCAGGTGTCATAAGTGATTTGCAGAAGCATGTTTTGGATCTGCAATCCCAATTGGCAGAAGCTAAACAAGAGCTGGCTGCCTTGCAAACAGCATCTCATCACTGTTTTATTACCGATTCTTCTCCTAAAGTAGAAGTAGCAGGAACATCAAAAGAGGTTGATGTTCAAATGGATGACATAATAATGAGGGAAGATAATGCATATCAGTCCCTAAACTGGGAGGAACTGATTGGGTTTGATCTTCAAGAGTTCA
>VDFB02203462.1:0-17298 GCA_007258455.2 Sequoia sempervirens
CACCACCATGCTCTGTGAGGTTAGACTCTCCTTGGTTTCTTTGGTCATTGCCTCTACCTTGGTAGCCACCTTGCTGTCCTCTTTGATCTCTTTGATCTCTACCTTTGCCTCTTCCCTTAGAAGCCTGGTCTTGTTTCCTCTTGTTTCTTTCCTCAATCTTGATAGCTAATTGGTAACATTGATGTATTGTCTTAGGACTTAAAAGAGCCATCTCCTCTTGAATGTTCCATTTCAATCCATTGAGATACCTAGCCACCTTGAGACTTTCATCTTCTAAAACATTAGACCTCATACAAAGTTTTTGGAACTCCTCTGTGTAGGTATTCACATCTTGGTCCTTCTTCCTTAGGTTTTGTCTCTTCTTATGTAACTGAATCTCATAATCATCTGGCATGTATGCTTCCCTTACTTTGGCAACCATTCCTTTCCAAGTTGAAATAGGTTGTTTGCCTTCCTTTTCCCTCTCTGTCTGAATGAATTTCCACCATGTCAAAGCAGAACCTTTTAGTCTTGATTTGGCCACCTTTACCTTATGTGCTTCAGTGACTCCATCACATTCAAAATGGTTTTCCATTCCCTCTATCCAATCCATGACTAGATCAGCTTCCATTTTTCCACTAAGCAGTGGTATGCCTTCAAGTCCTTTTCCACTCAAAGCCTTTAATGCCTTTAAGAAAGGTTCTTCTTCCAAGAGAGGGTCAGGTTCAGGGATCTTGTCTTCCTCTGCAACCTTTTCTTTCTTTGGTACCCTTCCTTCCAACTACACATTATTCAATACTTTCTCAAGTTGGTTTATTCTTTCTTTTAATAGCTTATTGTCTTCCTCTTGTTCTTCGACCATCTTGGCCAATTCAGTATTTTTCACCATAATGGTAAAACCACTAGATTCAAGGTTTGACATACAAGATTCTATCCCAAATCTTTAACTTTCTTTGATACCAATCTGATAGGGTAGGGTTGGATGGAACACTCATTGTTCCATGCTCTGGGTCTCACCTTGGCAAACCCCTTTGGTGTCTTTCTCCACCACCTTAACCTATAGGCCCTAATGCTTGTTAGGCACCCCTGGTTCTCCTGGCCAACCCTACTATCATCTCCATTTCCCTAACCAAGCCAATCTTGGTGCTCTCTCTGCCATTCTTTCCTTAGCCCTTAATCTTCCTAAAGGCTAGATAAATCTCCAACCTTCACTATTTCGATGCAGGGGTGTGTGATGTCTCCCATGGCTTCAAAACCTTTCCCTTAGGGTTCTTGATCATCCACCAATCTCCATTTCTCCATCGCTCTCACCAAACCCTATTATAGGGTTTAAAAAGGCTACTAGCCTTGAGCCCCAATTAGGCCTCCTAACCTGAGAAAATAGGCTCAATCTCCAATCTCCCTAAAGAACATCAAAATATTCCCATGGGGATCCTTGTTCATTTTCCTGCCTCTCAAAGATTTTTGAGGTTATAGGCCTTCACTGTCTGTACACAGGTGTAACCCTCATTTTGTAAGAATTAGGGCTTTTTAGGCCATTTCCTGACCACACAGTGATTTGTCAGCTTATTTCAACCACCAAATGGACTGGTGAAACCTCATCCTTCAAGCCAAACCTTTGCAAGGCCTCTTGCATCCACCACACACCTTGGTTTGCCAGGGAATTGACACCCCTGCAACTTACTACTTGTTTTTCACTGTCTTTCCTAACCGGGCACAGTCAAGCTCTCCTAGGAGAAGAATTTTTCCATGATACTTTTCCTCCTACAAACTCCTAAACCTAAACTATCTACAGGCATGGAGCTTAGCCTCAACCCTCCATAGACTATACACCAGGTATAGTGGAAGATAAAGGTTTAAGACTCCATGATTTACAGCTTGCCGGTGATCCAGTGGATATTTTCAGTGAAAATTGAAGTGTCTCATTTCTCTCCAGAATCTACACCATCAGAAAGAGCTCGACATCCTGATTCCAATGCAACTCGAATGGAGTGAAAAGGAGTCCGTTTGTGCAAGTTATCGCAGTCAAACCTTGGGTCAAACTGGGATCAGGGGGCGTCTAGAAGGCAAAAAAATGATCATCTTGGAAATTGACGGAACCGACGTCATCGTGAAAAGCTCGTCAAGACGATTCCGATGGCATTCGTTTCTTCGAAATCTGACATCATACACAAGAGTTATTAGTAGTCAAAGCTTTCAGTTGACTTTTGAGGTGGACCGTACGGATGCTGACATCAACATTCCGTACTATACGGATGGCGAAGTGGATGAACCAGAATTTGACACGTGGAATCCATGTCGGCATTGTACGGAACCAATCAGAGGTGGACATGTGGCATCCATACGCCATGCCATCATACAGTCAGCAGTCCCATCAGCATGCCACGTCAGCTCTTAGTCAGCACCGTCATCGAATCAAGTTTTGCCACGTGGCACCTCCTCAGCATGCCATGTGGCCTCTCACTTCGTCCAGCGGATGGATTAGTCTGTTTGTTTGTTAAAAGGTTTTGTTAAGGACTCGAACCCCTGACCTCTCATCACCGAGAATCTTATAGCATCGGTTGCTTTTGTTGGCTGTCTCAAACCGAATGCCCAAAAATTAAACAAAATACTCCCCTAATTTAAAAATAAAAACAAACAATAATCTTTTTAAAGATTAAATCAAAACCTCCAAAACAACAAAGCCCGAAAATAAGAAAAATTGAAGGGTTAAAAATACTTGTAAAGGATTAATATAATCCTAATATGTTAATAATGGAGGATATTGTTGAAGATTATATGTAAAATAAGGGAGATTATCCTGATTGTTATATGTAATTAGGGGATTTTGGGGGATTATGTAAATCTTATGGTTTTCACCAAAATTGGGTGAATTTTTTGTATAAAAAGGGGTGAAAGGGAGAGAGTTAGGCTAAGTGTCAGACTCATAACTTTCAAGTGAAATAGGTGTCAGGTGATTCGAAGTGGGATTGTAAGGAGATTTTTGAGCCATTTTTCATACAACGGCGTATTGTTATGCTGCCAAAGTGCTTGAAGGAAATGGTCTCGGTGCATTGTACTTGATTTTGGAGATTAATCGGATCAATCATTCTCTATTGGAGCTGACCCAGAGACGTAGTCACGTTTGTGGCGAACTCCGTAATCAAACTCTGTTTGCATCTCTCTCTTTCTTTCTCTCACTTTCTTTCGTTATGTTGTTATCACCTCGTCATTTTTATTATTGTAATTATTTCAATGAGTTAATTTTGTTATGATTAACGTGGATAAATCTTTGTAAAAGTTAAGCATTCAAAACGCAATTTAGTCTAGATCCTATATAGATCAAGTGGTATCAGAGCTCAGTTGACTATTATTGCAGTTGTTATTTTGAATGCTAACGAGATCCAGGATTCAGAAGGGTGAAGGCAAGCTCGAAGACTTTGATCCTGAGATTGGGAAGCAAAGAACTTTTCCGAAGATGTCTGTGTCTAGAATGGAGGTTCCTGAAGAAATTAGTGAGCAGGAATTTCAAAGAGCATTCCTTGAGATGAAGGCTAAGGTGGACATTCTTTTCCAAGAAAGACAAGAACGGAAGGATTGTGAAGGAGGTTCATCGAAGGAAGATGTTCGTGAAGACAAGAAAGGGAAACAACATGGAGATGGTGGCAAGCAACCAGATCACCCCTTTTCTTCTTCTCCTCCCTCTTCTCCTTCTCCTTCTTCTCCATCTTCTCCTCATTCCACTTCTTTTAATCCTTTCAAGAGTGGATATAAGCCTAAAATTAAGTCGGATGTAAAATTTGACTTGCCTAAATATTGTGGTGAACTTAATGCTGAAAAATTGGATGATTGGATTCAACAAGTTGAAGTCTACTGTAGAGTTCAAAACCTATTAGACGATGTTGATAGGATCCAATTAGCTACTCTTCGGTTAGGAGGTACAACTTTAACCTGGTGGGAGAGTAAGACTAAGGCAAAAATTTCACAACATGGTAGAGTCAGTTTAACTTGGGCAAAGTTTGTTAATGCTCTTAAAAAGCAGTTTTATCCCCTAGGACATATGCAATAGTTAATGATGGACTGGCAAATGTTTAGGCAAGGGAAAGGTCAAACTGTCTAAGAGTACACCCATGGATTTAGGAAAAGGGCTATTGCTTTGAATGTTCCTTTGTACACCCAGGATACTTTGTTGAAGTACATAGGAGGTCTACATTCCTACCTTAGGCATTCTATTTTGGTTTTGAACCCTTGTAATTTGGATGAAGTGTCTGTTCAAGCTACACACTTAGAGTCAAGGGGTAAAGGATCTTTTATTGATAAGCTTGATAATGATGTAAAGAAATCTTCTAAGGTTGCAAAGATAGGGAAAGGAAAAAAGGCAGCTACAATTAAGAAGGATGATAAACTTTCTTGCTCTCATTGTGACAGGAAGGGTCATGATGAAGAACATTGTTGGTAGCTGCATCCTGAATTGAGGCCTAAGTGGGCTCAGAAACGTAATCAGAAACAGAAAGGTAAGGAGAAAGCTGCAAATGTTGTTATGGATCTTGGTTCAGATTCAGATGATGAGACTAAGATAATAGCTATGGGTCTAAAAGGTAAAGCTCCTATTTCTGGTGTTTCTGTTGCTAGTTGTGCTTCTACTTCTAAAGTTAATGATTTCTCTGAAGATAAGAAAAGGAATGAGTTGTTTCATTTAAGGGTTGTTGCTAAGAATAATAAAATTGATGCACTCATAGATAGTGGTTCTCAAGTTAATTTGATTTCAGAAAGTGTTGTAAGAAACTTGGGATTGAAAACTACACAACATAAGAAACCTTATCCACTAGGCTGGATTTTTGAAAATGATAAGTTGCAAGTAACAAGACAATGCACTTTGAAATTCGCAATCACAAGTAAGTTTGTGGATGAAGTACAATTTGATGTGTTTCCACTGGATATCTGTGGGATAGTGCTTGGTAGCCCTTATTTATATGACAGGAAAGCAATTTTCTACAGGGAAAAGAATCATTATCACTTGTTTAAAGATGACATTCAGTATATTGTACATTCTCACAGGATTAAGACTAGTCGTTCTTTTGCAAACACAGGGCAGTTAAAGAGGGTAATTAATGCAAGTAAAGAGTTAACTCTTATGTTTGTCAGTACATGTGGTTCTACACTTGAACTTGGAGTAGCTAACCAGGGTCAGATGTTGCAGGATGCACCCACAGTACAGCATGAGGGAATGATGATTGAAAGCATTGATGGTCCCTTGGGTAAAAATGTTCCTGTTGTGAAGGATCGAATTGTTGTTGACTTATTCTCTTTCATTTTTGCATTATTGTTCAGTTTGATGCTAGTCAATTTTTGTTGGTTAGTGGCTACGACATTTGATGTAGATGCTTCTGGAAGTGATAAAGTTATGTTTATTTTTCAACAATGTTGTTGCAGTCTTCATTATGCTTGTGAGCCAGGTATTCAGATGTACAGAGGATACAGGACAAGTGGGGAGGCCAAGTCCTCACTTAATGTCAGACTAAATGTCACTTTTGGAGGTCCAAAAGGTCTTCAATGGGGAGGCCTGATCCAATGGATATTTTCAGTGAAAATTGAAGTGCCTCATTTCTCTCTAGAATCTACACCATCAGAAAGAGCTCAACGTCCTGATTCCAATGCAACTCGAACGGAGTGAAAAGGATTCTGTTTGTGCAAGTTATCGCCAGTCAAACCTTGGGTCAAATTGGGATCAAGGGCATCTAGAAGGCAAAAAAATGATCATCTTGGAAATTGACGGAACCGGTGTCATTGTGAAAATCTCATCGAGACAATTCTGACGGCATTCGTTTCGTCGAAATCCGACATCATACCCGAGAGTTATCAGTGGTCAAAGCTTTTAGTTGACTTTTGAGGTGGACCGTACGGATGCTGATGTCAGCATTCCGTACTATACGGACAGAAAAGTGGACGAACCAGAATTTGACATGTGGCATCCATGTCAGCATTGTATGGAACCAATCAGAGGCGGACACATGGCATCCGTACACCACGCCATCATACAGTTAGTAGTCCCGTCAGCATGCCATGTCAGCTCTTAGTCAGCACTGTCATCGAATCAAGTTTTTCCATGTGGCACCTCCTCGACATGCCACGTGGCCTCTCACTTCGTTCGGCGGATGGATTAGTCTATTTGTTTGTTAAAAGGGTTTGTTAAGGACTCGAACCCCCGACCTCTCGTCACCGAGAATCCCACCGGGCCGTTGCACCAAAGCCTTCACGCCTAATTAAATGTGGCGATGGTTTTGTTTTGTTATTTAACAGTGGGAATTGGCTATTAAAAGCCAACGGCCAGGGTTGAACCCCTAACCGCCGGCCTACCAAAATGAATAGCCACCGATAAGCCATTCGATGGCTTTAGTAATTTTATAGCATCGGTTGCTTTTGTTGGCTGTCTCAAACCGAATGCCCAAAAATTAAACAAAATACTCCCCTAATTTAAAAATAAAAACAAACAATAATCTTTTTAAAGATTAAATCAAAACCTCCAAAACAACAAAGCCCGAAAATAAGAAAAATTGAAGGGTTAAAAATACTTGTAAAGGATTAATATAATCCTAATATGTTAATAATGGAGGATATTGTTGAAGATTATATGTAAAATAAGGGAGATTATCCTGATTGTTATATGTAATTAGGGGATTTTGGGGGATTATGTAAATCTTATGGTTTTCACCAAAATTGGGTGAATTTTTTGTATAAAAAGGGGTGAAAGGGAGAGAGTTAGGCTAAGTGTCAAACTCATAACTTTCAAGTGAAACAAGTGTCAGGTGATTCGGAGTGGGATTGTAAGGAGATTTTTGAGCCATTTTTCGTACAACGGAGTATTGTTATGCTACCAAAGTGCTTGAAGGAAATGGTCTCGGTGCATTGTACTTGATTTTGGAGATTAATCGGATCGGTCATTCTCTATTGGAGCTGACTCGGACACGTAGTCACGTTTGTGGCGAACTCCGTAATCAAACTCTGTTTGCATCTCTCTCTTTCTTTATCTCACTTTCTTTCGTTATGTTGTTATCACCTCGTCATTTTTATTATTGTAATTATTTCAATGAGTTAATTTTGTTCTGATTAACTTGGATAAATCTTTGTAAATGTGAAGCATTCAAAACGCAATTTAGTCTAGATCCTATACAGATCAGTTGGTCTGATCAGCAATGGAAAGAACCAAAATTAACTAAGAACAAAGCTAGAAAATGATGAGACAACCTAACTACTGACTACACAAAGCTTGTAAAATAATTATCACACATGCCACACACTACTCAGTGCCTGGAACCCTCCATTAACACACTAAAAGAGCTAAAAACCAAAAAATTACAAGAACTTCATTATTTTTCCATATAATCTGCAAACTCCAAACGATACAAAGTTTTTACAACCCCAATTCTAGTTTGAGGTCCACCTTATAAAGATTCATAAAGTGGTTACTCCTCCCCTTGGTCGGAAATAACCACCTCATTAGGCCAAAATTGCACAAATGCAACATTTTGGGCTTTATTTCCAAATCCTAGTGAATCCTAGTGGAAGCAAATTGTAAAACTCATCCATTCTACCATGAGCTACAAGTCAGCCTACCTCCTAACATGTTCTAACACCTCTAACACAAAACAAGATGGTCAACATGACCTTAAAGTATTAAAATCTCAAAATTTCATGCTAGGCTTCCAAATTTGCCTAGTGCTACCTAATGTTTCCTAGGTGCTCCTGCACCACTAACAAAACATATTAGTAAGCAATAACATAGACAAGGCAATGAACTATTTGAAAAAAATGCCTCAAAGAAATGTGGTCTCATGTTGATGGAATGCCATGATAGGAAAATTGCTATAGATTGTCGTGACATTCCATCACCATGAGACCACATTTTTTTGAGGCATTTTTTCAAACAATTCACTACCTTGTATATGCTACCACATTTTTCATACGTCTACCAAAGCATTTTATCAAACATTTCACTACCTTGCTGCTATGGCTAAAAGCCTAAAACAAGTGCTTTCAAACAAGCTATATGGATGCTTGGAAAATGGTGCAAGAGCACCTTAGAAATAGAGAACTAGTTGATGGTTAGTTGATGCTACCAAGGATGTCAAACCACTCACTTTCACAATACAAGGAATTCCTAACCACCTTTCTTTTTACAAACTCAATCTGGACTTATTTTCCAATCTTTCACCTAGATAAGCTTATAGGTCAGCAACTCCGATTTTCTCAATTTAACTCTCAGATCTCTTTAACAACTCCTACAACTAATCATCATTCTAGACACCCATTTTAGTCCCATTCAATATACTTCCAACTCACATAGGACTCCTTTGGAACAACTTTCACAAATCATGCAAACTACCTTGCTCAACCTAGCCAAATAGGCCAAATTTCCAAAGCAACCACCCTTGGAACACTTCACAGACCCTAAAAATTGTTGGGGAAGCACTCAACAGATGAAAAAAACTCAAATTTTCCCATTTTTCCTCTAGAACTCGCCCTCTAAGACTCTATTCCACAAAACCCTCAAATTGCTCAAATTTGGCAAGGGTTTATTGAAAAACCTACTTGTAGACTTCCCCAGACTTTACCACCAACTCCAACACCCTTGAATAACCCTGTACAAGCTTAAAAGAACAAGAAAAGTGACTTCCCTCAAACAATTCCCACTTTTACCCTCTCTAACCTCACTTTTTCATGCAAAAACACCCCAAATGCCATCTAGGGCATCACTAAAAATCATAATGCTGACCTTCCCTGCACAAGAAACAATGAAAACATTTTTATCTATCCTAAATAAGCCTATCCACTGAGTTACAACATCATACAGTGGGTGGAAGGCTTAAAACTCCATTTTAAATGCACTCAAACCCTTGGAATAGGGCTCACAGACTAACCTCCAATTAAATGCCTCTTAAATGCACAAAAATGAATCAAATTACTTCAAACCAAGTTTGTGAAGAATTCAACTCTACTGACCACTAGTTTCCATTAAAAATAAAGCACAACCACACTATACGGAACCATACAACTTACCAAGAAACTTCAAGAATTATGGAAAAACACATAAATTTGCATGGAGATAACAAGATTTTATTGATTCTCTTTCAGACTTTGTTTCTCCAACCTCAAACTAAAACATAAGAGGCCTTTTTAAGCATGAAATACAACAACTACCATCCCACAACTGACTTCAACCAATTTTCAAACTCCTTATGCCCATTGGAGTACAAAATTGCACTTTTTACATATTTTATTGACAACACTTTTGCTCATTTTGCATTATTTTGCAATTTGACCCTCCTAGAATCCTAAAACATTAGAGATGGTCTACTTAGACCTTGTTAAATCCAAAAAAAAACCACACTGAAAAAAATGACATTCAACGGGTATGTGTAGGATCATCATGGAAAAAACAGGCCCTTAAGTGGTGAAAAATTCAAAAAAATTAGAGTTAGGCAACTTGACGTAAAAATTTGAATAAGTTATCTATATTATTTCAAAAATATGTAAGAATAGAATTTGTAGCAAATTGAATTTAGTTTATAAAAGGGTTTACGGGAATTAATGTAGTAGTACTTAAATTTTTAGGGAAAAAATAAGTAGGTGTATGTCTAACCACCTAACCACAATAAAATGATAATATTTTTTATATGATTTTAGATATAAGTAGAGGGACTAGGTGTCGATGTGATGCATATTTTTTATAATTTTTTTCCAAGTAAATAATTAATTATGATTTTTATTACAACTTTTAAAAAATAAAACTTGTATGCGACCACCTTAACTTGGTTAAAACTTCATGAAATTCAATTTTTTTTAATCCTATAGTATGCAAAAGCATAGAATGTGACACATGTTTGGTTTAAAATGTGATACCATTTGAAAGCTATAGATGTTTTTCAATCGACCTATCAATCAGGGACTTTAGTTGTAATTCAAATAGAAAATGAAAAATAATTATTTATTAAAGTCAAAGTAAAGCATAATTTATATTGGTGGAAAGCTGAGAATCTCCTTTAAAAACCCTTTTCGTTTCATCAATTTTGGGTTAAAAAAAAATTCATCAGCCACATATTAACCTACACATACCCATCATATCGCCACTTTTTGGCCCATCATGATCCTGCACATACCCCAACCTATCTTGACAACTTTTTATCAAACTTGACAACTTTTCCAACAAGATTTACAACTTTTACAATATGGTATCAAAAGACCCCAAAGTTTCCAATTACATCAAAAATGGCCTTCACCGACCTTATTTAGACACAAAACACCTAAACAACTCAGACTCCATCACCAAGACCCAACTCTTCATGTAGCAACTAGAGAAAAATCATTGAAATAAGCAGGTGATCCTGTACCATTAGTGCTCGTCAAATTTTGAATTTTAGTTTTATTGTGTGTTGTTAATAAGGTCTATTAGACCAAAATTATTGTAATAAAGGCCTTATGAGGTCAGTTTTTTGAAAAGATGCTAAAAATAGTATTAAAGTTGCTTTGTACAACTTGTCAACTTTGCATGTTAGAGGAGGATTAATGCTCTCCCACTTGAATTATTGCTTGTAACTGATGTAATATGGTGGGAAATATGTTGAAAATCCTCTGACTGATTTGAGGCATGAAGATTGAATGATTTTGAAGTGAATAATAGAAGTTTGCTTTATTTTTCTACAAAATTTGTGTGTTTTCAGAACTTGTCGAGCTCAGTATGGTTCTGTATGGAAGCTTTTCACCAGAAAATCATTGGGATTAGTTAGATCTATTTCTTATTTGTCATTTGATTCTTATTTGGCTTGATTTCATCTGAAATTCAATTAGTTCTAAGTTTTTTTTTGTCGGGTGGTCTGAAACCGTCATTTTCAAGGGTTGAGATTAGTAAAAATGTAAAATCTCATCATTCCACTATTGGAATTTTGTGAAAACTGTTGGAATGATGATTTTTGGGGTGATTTATTATATTTTGTTGGTTGCAGGGCTGAGCAAGTATGTTTCATGGATTTTTGATCGAGCCCTAGCTTGATTTTCTCATGTGTTAAGCTAGGAAATCAAGAGAATAGCGTGGATCAACAATTTTTTCAGAAGATGGTGTCAAATAAATGGTGGATTCCTATATTTTTCCACCCAAGGAGTTTTTTGATGAAGTTATTTGGAGTCTGTGAATTAATTTGAGTACACCTCTTTTGTAAAAGTGGCCTATTTAGGCCTAATTACAACGTTGCAGGTCAAATTAGACCAATTTGTTCCAAAATAACATCATGAACCTTTTTGATATGTTAAAAAATGTGTTAAAGAGTGTTCAAAAATTTGCTGGTACTATCTTTAGTCCATCATCCACAATGGAATTGAATGAAAACTAGGTATAGGTGCCCTAGTTGCTGAATAGTCGAAATGGTGCAAAACCCCATTGTTGGGTTTGGAGCCTTCATCAAAGTTTGAAATTGTGTTAGTTTGAGTTGTTGTGACCTTTTCCACCCCTCTCCTTGCATCAAAAAATATCTATCAAATCATAATAATAAGTAATAGCATAGACAAGGTACAATGAACTATTCAAAAAACTGCCTCAAAGAAATGTGGTCTCAATGTGCATGTCATGGCATTCCATCACCATGAGACCACATTTATTTGAGGCATTTTTTCAAATAGTTAGCTGCCTTGTCTATGCTACCACATTTTTCATACATGTCTACCAAATCATTTTATCTAACAATTCACTGTTTTGCTACTATGGCTAAAAGTCTAAAATAGGTGCTTTCGAACAAGCTATGGATGCTTGGAAAAATTATATCAAAGAATAATAGTAAGAAATAACATAGACAAGGAAATGAATTGTTTGAAAAGGGTATGTGCAGGATCATGGTGGGCCAAAATGTGGCAATGAGGAAAAAAACACGTCATTCATCGACCGAAAAATGCAAAAAGAACATGTTGACTTTTTTTAGGCTTGGGTGTCACCATACCAAACACCAAACCTAGTTTTACAAATCAGATATCTGATTCAAATCAGATATCCCATTTGGATTGGATATCCGATTTGAAAAAAGCATATATATAAAAAAGCCAGTCGTTGTTTCGAAGTTATTTGACAGTGAAGAACCCGCGGGCGCACAGTGCATTGCTTCTTCGCGTAACGGATATCCGATTTGGGAAAAATCCAATTTGGAAATTTGATTTTTATTTGATTTAATTCAATTTTGATTTAGATTTGAATAATTTCATATGGTTTTTTGTGGATTTTTTTAAAAAATAGGGTTTTTGATAGAATTTTTGTGAAAAATTTGAGTTTAGAATGGATTTTGATAAAAAAAAATGAATTCTTTTGTGGATTTTTTTTCACAATAGGGTTTTTGATTGAATATTTATGAAAATTTTGAATTTAGAATGGATTTTGATAAAAAAAAATGAATGTTTTTTATGGATTTTTTCTCAAAATAGGGTTTTTGATTGAATTTTTATGAAACAATTGAGTTTAGAATGGATTTTGTTTTAAAATAGTGTTTCATTTATATTGTCTAATTTTAGATTAATTATTTTTTAACTTTAATCAGGCATTATGGTTGTCGAGAATGAGAATGCACAAATTCCACTAGTTGAGAATGAAAATCCACCAGCTGAGAATCAAAATGTAGAAATGCCAAATGCTCCACCACCTCCGTAGCCATCAATTGAAGACTTAATTCATGAAAAATTGGAGAAATTGAGGGGCATTTGTGATGTTTATAAGAAAATCCCTCGATTATCCTATATGTCAACCACATTGACAAGAATAATTACAAATGTAGAAACCCTCTCCACCCAACATAATGCATTTCATTCGTGGCGAGAAACCATGAGGAAATATTATGCATGTGGATTGTCTTATGATGATGTGAAATATCTCCAAATAACAAAAGCCCAAATAGCCTCTTTATTTATTAACCCCAGCACTAGTTTGCCAGTTAATGTTAACAAACCAAAACTTTCTATAAAATGGTGCACGCATAGGGGCATAGTAGATAACTTTTGGGATCGTTGGTGTATGGTTTTTGATAAACCACCCAACAATAATCTTGATGTACCTTTTTACTTTATTAAAAAATTATATGCTAAGTTTTTGTTAGGGCATCATGTCAATTACTTTGATATTAAACCCTTCCAGGGCATTGGTGGAGGTATGCCCCAAGATAGGCCAGGGGCAGCTAGACTAGTCAGACCCACATGTTCCATCCTCCCCTTCCTCTGCCACCTCAGTACAACATCCAGATATAGGAGGATGCAACCACACAAACTATCCAGGCCATTCACTCTTTGAGTGGTCTTTTGGTTTCCCATGCTTCTTCAGTAGCTCAGCCACAGTTTGGTGATCTTGGCGATGGATCCAGTGTTGCTGCATCATCCTCCTCGAGTCCACATATTTGTGTGCCACATATTTGCAATACTGCCAGCAAATATGTTTGGGTCCTATTGTACAGCCTCCTAAGCAGCCATTAGACACTTTTGATTATGACATCCAGGATGTGGAGATTATAGCAGATCACACGCAGGGGAGTGGAGCACACCCTACAGAGTCCTCTCCTGCTAGAGAGGTGGACATTGGAGTAGTTACACAAGTAACATTTAAGGTGTAAATTCATAACTTGCATTTTTTTTTTAAATGAATATTAATAAGAGATAGTATCAAGTACTATATTTATTTATGGTCTATTTAACAGTTAGTAATAGGAGGAGTCACATGGGTGACTGATAGCACCCTTAGGGCCATTTCATTTGGCCTTGAGATGCACACAGTATGTATTTTCACACTCACTCATTTACATTTTTTTATTGTATACTTGCTTGTCATTTGAATTGTCATTAATGAAATTATATATTAACTTATATGTTTATCTTATTCTTTGCTTGTAGGAAACACCTAGTGCAAGTGAGGTGTGATGCTTTCCAGACTATGGACGCACAATGTTAGATAAGGGAAAGGTAATTGAACTCAAATTTGATTGAATTAAGATTTATAAGATATTTTATTGATTATGCATACATTGACATAGATTCGTAGTTTCATATGTACTTGTCATTTTTATGTATAGGCGGTTATGAGCCATACATCATTGTTGATAAGTGCCACAACACCTAAAGGAGTAGGTATTCGAACACCTGAAGGAGGAGGTGTTGAAACATCTCAAGGAGATACAGAAAAAGATCAGCCTAAAGAGGTATGTGTTTATTTTATTTTGTGCTTGGTAAATATGTTCTTATTACTGACAATTCTATGCTAACTTGGATCAATTTCATGTTTTTGTTCACATATATAGATTGACGTTACAAAAGTTGGTTTGGTTAGTTCTTTGAGAGGGGTATATTCTAGGACTCCTGACCCTTCGAAGAGACGTATATTTCAGGTAATCAAGATTTCAATTGTAGAGTTCAATTATAATTCAATGTGTATTGATTTTTTATGTTAATTATTCAATTTTAAATTATATAGTATAACTAATCTGAATTGTGGTTTGACTTTTTTTCTTGTGCGTCTACCTTCAGAGCCAACGAGTGCTTCAAAGAGGCTCCATTTTGATGATCCACCAGTAGTTTAGGATGAGATAGACATTTTGGCACATAAATATTGAATAGACACCGAGATGGCATATGCCACATATTGTAAGACTTTGTTTGAGTTGGCATTGATGCCATTTTTGTATATGGACATACACTTGATTATTGGATAATTTGATATATATAGAAGTTGACAATCAAAATTTAATTTCCTCCTCATGTGCATGATTAAACTATTTGAAAATTTAATCAAGTGAGCAATGGTTAAATATCAATGTACAATAGCATAAAAGAATGGTTAAATATTATGTAGTTTATATTCATATTGTTGATTACATTGCATTGCACATCTTCAAACTCAAAGCATTACTTCACATTGCATAAGTAACAACTAGATGCTAATAGATGAAAAAAATTCAATAACAATATAGTTTTTACAAAGTCAACCTAAGCAGTTATGCAATTACTTCACATTACATAACTAATAACTAGGAGCAGCTATCAATTGCATTAGATTATCATGGAATTCTATGAGACCACATTTCTTTGAGGAAAATTTGCACAAAACTCACAAAAAATGAAAAGAAAGCACTCAAACAAACTTTAAAGGGATCTCAGGCCTACTACCCCCTCATTCCACACGCTATGCAGCCATTTACTTGTGTTAGTTTTATGACTAGATTTAATGCACAAAAAATTAATTCTAAATCAAACACAATAACACAATAGATACCCTAGGAAAACCCTCCTCTTGAGGGAGAAAAAACCAGCCAATAATATCATTTATATTATTGAATCACAATAGAAACTCCTTTACAATGAAGGCCGATAATGAGGCCTAATAATATGCACCACAGACTAATGCCAACACAACAATACAATGATGTAATCCTCAAATGATAATCCTCAGCCTTCTCACAAAAACTCGATCTGCACTTGAAGATTTTCTCACTAACTTGCACTTGATATGAAATGGAATGTATGAAAAATGTATGTCTCAAAACAATGAAATGTATCTAATATATATACAAGTTGAGAGAGATGCGACTCTTCACAATATAGGTCGGCCTCCAAAAAGAATGTTCCTCCCCAAAGATTGTGCCTCCAAGATAGAAGTCGGCCTTCATAAAATAATAAATATTATTTGACATAAATCGTGCCTCAAGCATGTCGGCCTCTTCATAAATGCACCTCTTCATCAACTCGTATCTCTTGATGAATTAGCGTTAATCACAAATCGATATATATATATATATTAAATAGCTTTGGATATATTTAATTTATTCTTATGTAGAGGAGATCGCTGGAAGGATATGACTGATGCTGCAATAATCATCAACACTCCCTCTCAGCTAGGGAGGATACTTCCAGCTGCACAAGGAAAATCACCTCATCGTGATGCCTAGTACTATGGCTACAACCATAAGTGAAAAGAAGAATATCATCTCATCATGATATTAGATATCGTCTCAACACGATATCAACCATAATGGCTACAACCATACTATGGTGTGTACAAGTGTTCATCGTAGACCTCAACTAAAACAACATCCAGAGGTGCTCTTCCGGTTAGCAACACAACCATCTTCTTTAGGTTCAGTAGGCTCCCTCTAAATCTTTAAGTACTCTTCTAGTCAGCAACACAACCATCTTCTTTAGGTTCAGTAGGTTCAATTCCATGGCTGCAAGTTGTGACTTCACACTTGATCATTTCTCTGGTTTGCATGACTTCCTCATAATATGCCTCAAGCTTTTCATCACTAAGCAATCTCTCATCACCTTCCTGCAGTAGAGTTATCAGCATTCTTCAAAAATCATAAGAATTCTTTCAGTACACTCAAGAGTTATTAGATGTCTTCTTGTAGTCTCAAAAGTTATTTTGTATCATTGTTACATTGGTACTTGAGAGTGGTAGCTTAATATAGGTCCACAATACAAAACCCGGTTTACCTGTGCAGTGTAACAGTGGCATAGGAAGATTTTTCTTTGAAAGCAAAAATGAAAGCTCAGCCTCTTGGAATGAAAATGCTTGTTTCAAAACAAATGAATAAGAATGAGGTAGTTAAGGTGTTTGAAGTGATTTAGAGGTCGCTTTTAGAGAAGAGAGATGTTGAAGAGTACATCAAGTCAGTGAGAACTGAAGTGTAATGTGTTTTAGTTTGTGGTACTCCTTTGTTTCTCAGCAGATGTGTGATAAATTCTTAGTTCAATGATGTTGAACAATTTTTGAAAAAAGAAAGTTGTGTCATAGTCCGCATTCAATCCAACAAGCAAAAATGAAAGCTTAGCCTCTTGGAATGAAAATGCTTGTTTACAAAAAAAATTTAATAAGAATGAGGTAGTTAAGGTGTTTTGAAGTTATTTAGAGGTCCTTTTAAGGGTGGAAGGCTTAAAAACTCCATTTTAAATGCACAAAGAATGAAATTACTTCTGAAACCAAGTTTGTGGCCGAGTTAACTATGTTTGCGCCCACTGGTTTCACATAAGAGTCAAAGTGTTAAAGTCGAGAATCTTTAGGAAGGTCTATTTCGAGGAGGCAGTGATGCTTCCTGAGACTCTGTCCGAGGCTATGGGATTGTGTTGGGACCATCTACAAACTCTCTCATTTTTGCTATCTCGGAGGTGTTTTTCTGTGGTGATGACTTTTCAGTGGAGGGAAAAGTTGTCAGATGCAAGCAGTGTAAAGTTGCAAAGTGGTGTAACTTTCATTACGCAACTCGTATGACCAAATGGACTATTCCAACAAGTTCGGATGGGTACATTTATGCTAGGATGGTCCTCTTTTGCACC
>VDFB02203467.1:0-87708 GCA_007258455.2 Sequoia sempervirens
TTTTGCATTTCTCTTTAATTGGCCTGTCTTATGGCCTCTAAGGACCGCCCTGCAAGGTTCAGAAAAGCCTAAAGAAGATGAAGGGTAGGGTTCTAACTGTCCAGCTGTTGTTGATTAATACTGCTACTTTACACCAAATAGCTTTTTGATATAGTGTCCTCTCTCTTTCATGACACCAAAATACACTGGGAATAACTTTCTCTGCAACATACTTTTATTACTGGTCACTTATATTTTATACTTATGCATTACTTTTGTTCCATCCAGAAAATGCTACGCCTACTAATCAAATCTGCGTTGCCATTCCAGGTGACTGGTATCCTCAAGCCAAAGAATGTTCACCTCCCACCATACCAACCGGTATGCATGACATGTGAACAAAGAGTTTTCCTCACAGACACATCAAACAGTGATATTGTCCAATGCACAACATGTGCAACAACAACGAAATTTCAATACAGGCAATTTCTTCAATGCACAATCCAAACAAGGAACAGAGATCTGGACTGCTACCTACACAAACAATTGCTAGAAAACAACTTTCCTCAACTTGCAGCAATACCCTATCTAAATTACAAAAACGACATGTCCGCAGTGATGTTCATGCTACGCAAATTCCAATTACAAGGAACATTTACACTTGCCATGGACAATTGCATCATAGAAATTGTCAAACAAGACAATGCTATCACACCTCCGGCCAGCTAAAAAGCGATTTGGAACCTGACACAGGTACTTATTCTGCACAAAATAATTACTTGACTTTTAGAAAATGTTGTCTTCTTCTTTCCTGCTAAAGAATCTGTTTTGTTTCAGAAATGCTTGAAGACAAAGTAATCAACCTATGGACAAAAGGTGATGGATGTTACCTCTACTAGAGAGGCTAGATTTCGATCCAATTCTTCACGTCTGTAGTCAACCTGGCTTATGCTCTGTTCCCCTTGAATCAAAGGGTTTAGCATATTTTGCAAACAAGAACTTCTTTGGCAAACAGGCTTTGGAAGATGGATCTGTTTAGAAAATAATAATAGAGTATTGTCCTTTGATATCTGGTATAAACCTGGCAACAATCGGTTCTACATAAACAACTTAAACTTGAAAATCATTTTGTTTGACAAAATTGTGTCCTTGGCAAACAAGATGTAGCTTGATTCTTATCCATGCTTTTGCACTCATTTGCATAATTTTTATGTTCTTTTGATAACTATGTTGGCAAGTAACTATTTGTCTGCAATAGCATATATCTAGTTTACAATCTGGTAACATTCCTAATGATATGTCAAACAACATATTCACTTGACTATTCCAGTGAATATATTATTTTTTAATAGGTTTAGCATCTGGAAGCATTGTTTATAATATGTTATACATTCTGTATTCATGTTTACTTTGGCATTTGCTTAAATTGCACTAACAAGAAACAATATCTAATTAGGCTGAGTTGGATCAAAAACCAGTCTGCTATAGCAATCCACATTTACAATTTGTATACTAAGTTACAGTTTATAAAGCATACTTTTCTTCTTGTTGGCCATGCCTGCATTTTCCAATAACAGTAACAGTTTTAAGTTCTTTGATATGACAATAGACACATGTTTCATGTCTCTTAACTAACTGTTACTACAACCATTTATATGATTGTCTCCTTATGTTACTCTTGTGTGACTTCTTCAGCTGCAACTTTTGCTTTGGCATGATCATAGTTTCATGACTGTAGTGCTGACTATCCTTTCAGATATATATTTAACTGTGGATACAACAAAAGGCATACCAATTACTTTACAAAGGCTCTCATCAAATGCAGTCTCTTTATGTGTACCAAATGAGTCTAGGTGATTTGCCTTTGTGAGTTCCTGTTAACCAAAGCTTGCTAGCATCTTCCTTGCTTGTCTGAATACTTCAAACCTCATAACAAGATTTTGCTGCTTTGTATAGTGACTGTCCTCTTGATACAAGGCTTGTCACACAGTGTCATACTTAACTCATGGAACCTTTTGGACATATGCATTGTCCATTTTCACACAATATTTATGATCTATGTACAATGACCTTAAGACTATCTTTGATAGTGTGACTGTCTTTTATCATTACCAACTAATAGTTGACACAAGGACCTTTTAGAGCACTACCCTGGACTATTTTGATAGTCCTTTGAAATGTTGATCTCTACCCATTCATGGATTATCAGGTTATTATGCCTTTCAACCTTCATGCAAACTCTTTTCATGCCTGTCAAACAGTTCACGTGCCTTGTTTGTGCTTCCACATTTTGCATACATATCTACTGAAGCATTTTCAACGATGATACTTGGCAAAAATCCACCTTCATCATGCTTTGATGGACTGGTAGGGAGGGTGCTGGCAAAGGCCGTTGAATCTGGCTTTACACCTGCCAATTGCATTTGCTTGAAAGCTTCTAAAGCTTTTTCAATAAATAATTTTTGTGCATATCCTGCAATCATTGCAACCCATGAGACTGTTAGTTGAAAATTTTGTCTACTCTTCTCTCTGCTCTTTCCACCTTCAAACAGACCTGCTACGGCAGGGACTCATGGCAGAGCTTGTTTATTTAAGTACTTAGAAAAAACAATAGTTCCAATTATGTTAATCCGAGGAAGAAAGTGTGGAAATATTTAGCCTTTAGAAGCAACCATATTTTCTCACTTCATATTTTCAATGTCAAGAAACTCAGAAAAGATTATCTTGTTTACTCTGAAAATATATCAATCAGCATCTTTGAACTTTTGTCAAGTTTTGTGGAAACTGGATATAGTGTTGATTATGAACTTTTGTCAAGCTTTGTGGGAATTCATATAGTGTTGATTAAGATCTTCTATAGCTTCTTACCCACTGTCTAGAAATAAGAGATAAGAGTAAATCATTTGAAGCACAGATTGAAGGGTTATTTAATTTATTAAGAGTTTATTCCATATAGTGAATGAAATAAATATGGGTGTATTATCTAAAGTGTCGATTGAATGGTTATATAAATTATTAAGAGTTTATTTCATGTAGAGAATTAAGGAAATGTGGGTAGGAATCATATTATCTAAAGTTTAGATTTAATGGTTGTTTAATTTATTGAGAGGTGATTGGTAATATAGTTAGTTTGGAGAGTTAATAAATTTATTATTTTGCTTAAATTATTTTGGGAAATATAGGCTTGTAGTATTTATTATGAGAAAATAAGTTCTAGTAATCAAGTATGTTTAATAATATAAATTTTAGTAAGAAATGAGAATATGTCACTACCTTTGTTGATATCAATTTTATACCTTGTATAACCCTAGTTTAAGTGTGACATAGTTAGCTCCTATTCATTTCATCTTAAATTTGCTTCTTCATACTATTAAATCATTGTGGATTTAAAAGATTATGTTTGAGAATATATATATATATATGGTTAATGGTAAAATAAGGTTTTGTTCCTTATATGAAATAGATTAGGGAATAATGAAGAAATAAAAGAAAATAAGGTTAATGGTAAAATAAGGTTAATGGTTTTGTTCCTTATATATATATAGTTAATGGTAAAATAAGGTTTTGTTCCTTATATGAAATAGATTAGGGAATAATGAAGAAATAAAAGAAAATGTTATTTCATAACAGGTTTTAATTAGGAAGTTATTATTAAATTGAGAATTTAAATTGTATGCAATTTAATTAATTGGAATTTAATATTAACGAAGATATGATGTTAATTAAAGTTTTATATGCAACAACGTGTTGACCATTAATAGTGTTTATACATGATTGTTTTAAAAAAAGTGTTAGTGGTGTTCTTGTTGGAAATTGAATTGGAAAAAAAATGATTTATTTATATTTAAATAATTGGAAGATTTGATAAAGGAGAAAATTAGATTATTTTCTTTGTTAAATATAAGTATTGATTTCTTTTATAAATATTTAATGATCGAGTTGTAAATCCACCATGCATTTTGTTTGTATTATGGGACTTGTTTGTTTGTATTGTATATGGTGTTTGATTATTGGAAAATTGGGATGGATGTGGTGATTGTTCAATGTGGGAGTCTTTTGTGCTAAGTGGTTAAAGATGACTTCCAGAGGCTTAGGAGGGGGTATCTTGTATGTTTTGGTTTTATATTTGTTTTATTTTGGAAGTGGTTTGGTTATGTTTGAGTTGTGTGCAAGAGTGTCTATTTCTTGCACTAGTTATACTTTCTTGTGATTGGGATTTGTGAGCGAGATGGTCAATGCCTTGCTCTGTGTGTGGGATTCATATGATTTTGTTAAGTGTGCAAGATGGTTTTTACCTTTCTTGTTGTGTAGGGTCTACTAGTTGCAAGTAGGGGGAGTGACTCTCAATGGGTGTCAAAACCCAAAGTGGTGTCCAAGATAACCTATTTGGATTTTCTTAATTTAGTGATAACCTAAATAATGAATTAGGGTTTGGGTAGATTTCACATTAAACAAGATAATTGGATGCCTCACCCATGCCTATAGTGCTCATTTAGGCTAAGCATGGGTTGAGAAGACTTGGTTGGCAAGATCAACTTCTTTTTTCTCATAAAATAAATGTTGGTTCTACATGTGTCACCCTATGAGGCCAGCTTCTAGTGAGAGACTGTCAGGATAACCATAAATGGGGGCGAATATCTAGCGAGAGACTATCAGGATAACCCATGTTAGGACCATGCGATGACACTCTTCCCTATTGCAGTCTAGCATTCCCTAGTCATGTTTCTCCTTCTATTATGTGGATGCCTCTAGAAGCAATGCATGTGTTGTATGCGATGTTCATGTTATGGCTGTTTTATGTTGAAGTCATGTATAGCCTTGTTTATGTTAGCCTGCTGTCTTCTTGATTGTTTGTTGTAGTGGGACCTTATGTTATCTCCTAGCATGGGGGGTGGGCCTTAGGGTTCCACATGGTTGGGAGGTTGGTGTTTTTTTCCATTGGGTTTCCTTGTTTCTTGTTTGTGTGCATGGAGGTTGTACCTTGTGTAGTGGATTCCAGTTCATGTTCCAATTTGAGAAGACAGTCTCTAATGGATATGTAATGAATTGTATTCTAGTTGTACCATTTATTGTAATCTAATATATTCTTCCCACATGTACTCAGGGAAGCATTATTGTAAATAATGTAACGATGTAACAAATTTTGATGTACTCTCATGTAATGAAAGTTGTAGATATGTTTGTGAGAAATGATCTTTAATGCTATTTATCTGATGACATGTGGAAATACATAATGTAGAATCATTTAATGTAGTGGTTTAAATGAAGCTAGTTTGTTGGATTAATCATGATATCCTTATAGTTAATAAAATAATTCTAGTTACTTGATTATTAGATGTGTTAGTTTAACGTAGTCATGGAACCTTAGAGGATCTAGGTTAGATTATATGTTAAGTTATGATATGCATTCCACTATTATTTCTTATAAAAAAAATTGTTCCATTATCGTACTATTGTTGTGTCATCCTCTGGGGTTCCTTGGCGAGGTGTTACAATAACCCACAATCAAGATCAACACCACTGCCCAACAATATGCAAGAACAAAGCATAAACAAAAAATGAAATGAACTAGCAAGGAGGAGGAATTAAAGAAAGTTAACTGGCCACCCCTAGCCTTCCCACACACCTAAACAACCCCCCGCACAATGAACAGTCTTGTAGAAGATGTAGAAAAAGCAAGCTAGGGCATGACCGCCCTAGCTCGCCCTCAACTTCACCCAGACGAAATCACTTCTTCCAAAAGCACAATAAATGGTTCTATAATTTTCTTAGAGTTATTTATTCACTGTTTGAAACATTTAACCTTTAACATTTTTTTATCCATTTATTTGTGTTATATCATATTATTATATTATTCATTTTTCTATTATGTCTTCATCATTTTTTGCCTATTTTGACTTCTACTTCATTTTCAATCTCGTCCCTCGCTACCCTCTCCCACCACTTAACTCTTCTTAAGGTCATTTCTACAATCATATTTTTCATTATCCTCTTCCTAAGATGAATCATTGAGTTAGGGTTAGGGTAATGTCATTAGAGTTATTTATTCATTGTTTGAGACATTTAGCTTTAAAAAATTTTGATCTATTTATTTGTGTTATATCATATTACTATATTATTTATTCTTCTATTATGTCTTCACCATTTTTTCACCTATTTTCACTTTTATTTCATTTTATAATCTCGTCCCTCCCAACCCTCTCCCACCACTTAACTCTTTTTAAGGTCATTTCTACAATCATATTTTTCATTATCCTCCTCCTATGATGAATCATTGAGTTAGGGTTAGGGTAATGTCATTAAAATTATTTATTCATTGTTTGAAACATTTAACTTTAACCTTTTTTGATCCATTTATTTGTGTTGTATCATATTACTATATTATCCATTCTTCTATTATGTCTTCATCATTTTTTCACCTATTTTCACTTTTACTTCATTTTTCAATCTCCTACCTCTTTACCCTCTCCTGCCACTTAACTCTTCTTAAGGTCATTTCCACAATCATATTCTTCATTATCCTCTTCCTACAATGAATCTGTAGACATCCAAATTTGGACACTTAATTTATCCAAATTTATCACTTTTCGTCTAAACATCCTCTTATCCTAGTTAATTAAATAATATTACTATTATTTAATTAATATATTTAATTCTGCCAAATCCCTAAGGTAATTTAATTAATAATTAAATACCTTACCCTCCTTAATCTTTTTTTCATCAAATGAATTAAATAAATATTACATTTATTTAATTCCTCACATGTCATTTTCATCTAATCCTAATCCATTTCCTAATCTCTTCATTAAGGATTTGCACATGCCTAATCCTTGATTAGGATGTCCACTGACCTCAACTTTACAGAGTTATTTAATCCTCATTTATCTTCTAATTATTGATTAATTTAAGCTAATCATTCTCAGGGAATTTTTAATTCCTTTTTATTCTCTCTAAGATTCCCCTCTTTTATATGTGATTTTTAATTCATTTCATCCTTTCAAAGGCTTCTAGAACTTTGGACTTTGTCTGTCCACATGTGACCAAGTCCCACCTTTTATCCTCTAGATCATCCTATGAATGTGAATTTTTAATTCACATTTATATCCCCAACCACCTTTCCTTTTCCCATGTAGATTTTTGAGGAATTCCAAAATTCCTCAAATGTCTTTTTCACTCCCACTTGGGGACAAGGAATACTTTTTTAAGGAAATCTCCTCACTCCCCAAGGTGCATGTCCTTTTCCACCTCATGTACCTTCTTGACACCTCATTTACACCTCATATCCCCTTGTCCACTTCACCCTCCACATGTCAAGATGTAAGGGCTTGTGGGTTCTCAACCCACCATAACCCTTCATCTTGACCTTGTTGGATCAATCTTGACCGTTGAATTCTCTAGAGAATTCAAATTCTTCTATAAATACCCCCTTCTCAAGGGCATTTTTAAGAACACTTTTGATTTGAGCAACTACATGCTGCCCATTTGCCTTCCCAAACACTTTGCACTCTCATAACTATATGCTGTCCATTTGAACTCTCAATCCTTTTGCCATCATTTAGCCATCTTTGTTAATCATTTGCACCTCCACTCTTGCATTTATACATTCAAGCAATCATCTAAGGAGCACACAACCAATCCAAGCAAGGGCCAATCAAAGAGGTATCAACAACAAGGGAGGTAAAACTGCTTGTGTTTCATTTTATTTACATTCTTTTTCGTTGTATCACTCTTTTGGCTAATCTTGAAGTGTCCTTGGTATTTTGTCATTTCCATTTCTTAGTTATTTTGCACATTTAGAGTAGTATAAATATCAAGGTATCACATTTCTAGCACGCCTAGTGGGACCCACAAATGGGTCCTTGCATTTTACGTCCTTTTTAGTTAAGAATTTTACAGGAAAAGCTCATAGAAACACGGTAGCGCCCTCACAGAAGTGCGGTGGCGCCCCCGCAGAAGCACCCTCACAGAAGTGCGGTAGCGCCCCTGCAGAAACGCGATAGCGCCCTACGCAGAAAGGCGGTAGCACCCTCTGCAGAAATGTGATAGTGCCCCCTGCAGAAACGTGGTAGCGCCCTACGCAGAAAGGTGGTAGCGCCCCCGCAAAAACGCGGTAGCGCCCTACACAGAAAAGCGGTAGCGCCCTTCGCAGAAATGCGGTAGCGCCCCCTGCGGAAACGCGGTAGTGCCCCACGCAGAAAGGCGGTAGCACCCTACGTAGAAATGCGGTAGCGCCCCATGCAAAAACACGGTAGCGCCCCAAAATAGCACAGTTTGGAAGGTAAAATAAGCGTTTTGGCTTCGTTTTTGCTCTAGTTTTTTGCTATTTTCACGTGATAACTCTCTAACGTTGTTCTAGCAAGAATATTGCTATTTTTCGCTAATGTTTTACAGCATATTGTGGCAAAATTTGACCAAAGACGAAAAAGAGGACAACTAACATTTGTTTGTAGGGTCATCTACATAATCAAACTTTCAAAAATTATCTTTGTTGTTTTCAAACATAGTCTAATTAGGGGGATTAAACCTCATTGTTTGCTGTGGTTGTTTACTTTTGTGTTACCCAAGGGGGCATTGATTTGTTTTCACTTTCCCCTTGCACTTCGTGTGAGCCTGGGGAGTAGTTGGAAACAGTTAGTATCTTCCTTTTAGTGGGACCTGCTTGGGGATTTCATCACCCCAAGGGACGATTCCAACCATGTACCGGTAGGGGTATATAAAGGGGGAAACGAAAGTTGTACCCCAATCCGATTCGTCGTAGTGGCGAGGCGTCGAGCTAAATTGATACCTGGATGAAACGCATTGAAGAGTTGGTCCGAGCCTTTCAGTATCTCGCTGGGGTTCCCGACTCACGCTTGTGACGAACTGGTGTTCACGGTTGTGCCTCACGTACCGAGAGTATATCGAGGACTCCCTAAAAGCCTTGTGCATCCTAGATTAAGACTTTATTTTGCCATACTCGTAATATTAATCATAGGATTGTGCTTGCTTGAGGTGTTTTCTTGTGAAAAATCTTGTCAAATTTTTGATACTTTGGACTTGTTTTATCATTTTGTGTCCTTGCCATAGCCTTTGCCATCAAAAACCAAGCTTTATCCCTGCAGAAACGCGGTAGCGCCCTACGCAGAAACGCGGCAGCGCCCTACGCAGAAACGCGGTAGCGCCCTGCAGAAATGCGGTAGCGCCCCTGCAGAAAGGTAGTAGCGCCCCTGCAAAAATGCGGTAGCGCCCCTGATTTACTGCAGAAGGCTGTCTACGCCCTTGATTTGCTGCAGAATGCTGGCTACGCCCCTTTAACTTCTCGGGGCTGTCATTCACAAACCGTGCATCGGATCAACTTCATTCAAAAACCAAAATTGCTCAGTTTTTTGAGCTATATCTAGTGGTACCTTTTGTTTCTTCCTATCTAATCAAACCAATCCATTCCTCTGATCATCTAATCAATCTAAGCACACCAATCCGATCAAGTTCATCCAATCACAATTATCCAATCAACATCATCTAATCATTTAATCCTATCTAATCAAACTGATTTAGCACTTGAATCAAATTCATCAAATCATCTACCCGATCCAATCATCCATCTACCAAATCCCATCAAAATGAAAAGCAATCCCATCCAATCATCCTAATTTGAGCTTTTGTCCAATCCTGATCTGAGCTTGACCAAAGTCCCGATTTGAGCTTTAATCTATTCCCATCCAAAATCTTTTATCCATCCTCTTTATCCTGTCATCATCATGAACCCTCATCCTCCATCAATAGTGGTCAAGGGAAACCCTAATTACGTGGATGATGATAATGAAAGTCTTGTTGATCAAGTGGTATACGACATAGATCCCCTTGACACTATCATCTCTAGTAAGCTTTCTCCACCCACTTTCCAAAATCCAACTAAGCCTAATCATGTTCCTTATGCTACCTTTGACAAGGGGTATCTAGTAGCTTCCCCTTCCCCATCTACATCATCCTCTTATTCAACATCCACCTCCTCTTATCCTCATCTTCCATCACAATACTCCTATTACAATTCCCCATCCATGTCCCCCTATCCTAATCCTCTTTTCCAATCTTCCCATACTAATCCTACATTCACACCCTTTTACCTTAATCCTACATCCATGTCTCCTCATCCTAATCCATCATCCCAATACCTTTATTATAATTCATCCCCCACATCCTCTTGTCCCACTACACCACCTATATCCTCTTGTCCTAATCCACAATCCATGTCCTATCTTAATTCACCACTCCAATATCCTTACCCTAACCCTCCATCCAATCTTAGTCCTCCATCTACTCCTAGACCTCCATCCAATCCTAATCCCCCATCTACTCATAGTCCTACATTCAATCCCATTCCTCCATCTAACCCTAGTCCACCAATCCATAATCCCTCATCCATTTCTACCACCGTAGCCAGAAGTAATGACCATATGCCAGTCTCTTGTTTCTGAGAAGTTCTCGGGACTAATTACAAAGAAGCCATCCCCAACTCCACATCTTGAAGAGTCATTGGAACCATGCCATCTAGATCCATCGTCGGTCATAGTGATGAGACCCTTCTCCATACCACATATTATTGATGTTACCACCCTAGCACTTATCAAACCATTGAAACCATTGAACCCACTAAATCCATTGAACATCTCCTACTATGAGCCGAAACCAATGAGAGACACCCAGTCCAATCCACTCCCTCTACTCCTAGATCCACCCAATCCATCGAGACACCAAGGTCAATCCACTCCTCTGCTCTAGATCAGCAATCCATCGAAGACACTTAAATCCAATCCACTCCTCCCACCCCTAGTAGCACCAAAACCCATTCCAATGAACCTCATGGATCTTCCGTCCCTCCATCTTCCCCACTTGAAGAGTCCCAACAAGACGCCATTACCATGCCTTCCACACACGATGAGTCATGACACGAGTCTAATCCAAAGCATGCCAACATATCCCCTTCTCCAGATCAGGATCCTACCATCCCATCTAGTCCACCTCAAGATCATAGTCCCCCATCCATTCCATCCCATGATCCCCTTGTCATTCAAAATTCCACCGCTCCATCTCCATCTCCATCGCATGAGCCTGCTACACCACAAATCGGATCATCATGGCCCTACTCCTCTTAATGTTGCTATCCCATCATCTCGGCTTCTCCTTGAGTTCCCCATCAGCCATGCCTGAAATGATATCCCCACATTGCATATCCCCTTGGTACTCTCACATTCTTCCATGGTGACCTCCTTGCAGAAGAAAAGCATAGTGTATTTACCAACCCTCCTCTTCCACCTAATAATGAGCTCGCATCATTCTTCCAGAATAACAAAAATCCTGTCCTAGATCGAATACTCAAGAAAATGAACTATCAAGGAAAAGGTTTAGGCCTTCATGAGCAAGGTATTATAGAGCCCATCCAAGCTAAAGAACATTTGTATCCACAAGGTCTTGGATGTACTATTCGCGAATCACAA
This sequence comes from Sequoia sempervirens, assembly GCA_007258455.2. Taxonomy (NCBI): domain Eukaryota; kingdom Viridiplantae; phylum Streptophyta; class Pinopsida; order Cupressales; family Cupressaceae; genus Sequoia; species Sequoia sempervirens. The sequence continues at coordinate 11,454 of VDFB02203467.1, forward strand.
TCCAAAGATGTTGGTACAACCTCTAAACGTCCTCAACGAGCCTTTTCCAAAAGAAATATCGGCTCTTCCCATTACCCCACCGGATCATATGTGGCCATCCCTCCTCTATTATCACCTCAAAACAACCATCCATCTTCCTCCTTCATCTGCTCCATCCATTTTGGGTCCCTACATCCCTCCATCTACCATCTCCAATCCTCCATCTACCATGCCCTTGTTTCCCCCAGGTCCTACATCTATTTTGGGCCCCTATATCCCAAAATCACCTCCTCCATCTCATCCTATTTATCCTTTCATCCATCCAACACCTATCCATCTCATCCATCATAAACATCCTTCTCACATACCCCATAGTCAGGATCAACAAAGGCACTTACCTAAACATCCTCCATCTACACATAATCCCCATACTCCTACCTCCATTACTCCACATCATCCATCTCCTCACACCCATCCCATTGTTACTAAAAGCACTTTGGTTGTTAAAGAAAAAATGCATAAATCCAAACATCCACATGAATCTAAGGCTCCTCACGTCCTCTCCAAAAGATGTGGTGAAGAGAAGAAAAGTCTAAATCTAAATAAAATCTGTAGGCCACAAAGGAGCACCAAAGCAAAAATCAAAACCATGTGGATCCAAAAGAAAAAAGATGCAATGTCATCACATGAAAAATCAGTAAGAACATCCAAAGTTGCTAATCCAAAAGCTAATCATACACCCCTTTCATCTCCTAAGTCTGTTTTGGGTCCTTATGTCCCAAAATTCACCAGTCCATCTCCTCCATTATCCCCCCATTCTATGTCCCTTAATCCCCTTATCTTTTCACATCCACCACCACATGTGCCAATGTTGGTCCTGAACACATCTCCCCATCACATATCTACCCCATCATTCCATCCATACCCTTTGCAGCATCCCATCCATTATCCCATGTATCTCCCCTCTCAAATCCCCTTAATTCATCCTCTTGCATAATCCATTTATCCTCATAAGGTTGTACCAACATCCAACAGTCACTTCAAACATGGGCTCTTAACACCTTGATCCTTATCACATGTCCTTACCCATCTCTACTGCATAAAAATCCAAAAAAGTCAAAAAAAAAAAAGTACAGAGAAATAATTCGTCCAATGGTGAAAACTTGGCAAACAAGCGCCTTGGATAAGTACTATGATGAAAACCTGGCAAACAGGCGTCATGCGTAAATCCCCATCTACACTTGGGGGCAACTTCCTGATATGCATTCCCTCCATCCGCTATGCTTCTAGCTATGCACCGTCTTCCTGTTATCCGTCCTCTTTAGAAATCCCCCCATCCCATCTATCTTCCGCATCCTACCATCATATCTCGTTTATCTCCCATTCCCTCCATCCTTCTTGTGATCTTGATCAAAATAGGGGCACCTATCTATGCATGCTTTGGACACCTATTGGTATACATCCCCTTCATCCATGCTCTATCATATTCCTTAGTCACCCACCCTATCCTCATCTAGTTATCTCCTTTATCTTCCCATCCACTTATCTTTTATCCCTCATGCCTCCTCATATATGACATATCTAGAGTGGGGGCATCTGCTTCCTTTGTGACATAGTCCTTGGAGACATCATCCGTCACAACATCCCTTCATCTCCCTATCTATCCATCTATCATAACATCCCTTCCATCTCCCTGTCCTTATCTTCGTATCCATCTGTCCTAGTATCCCTTTTATCTCCCATCCCTTCATCTCCCTATCCATCTATCATAGCATCCCTTCCATCTCCCCATCTATATCTTCATATCCATCTATCCTAGCATCCCTTTCATCTCCCAATCCTTCTGTCCCTATCCATCTATCACAGTGTCCCTTCCATCTCCCCATCCTTAGCTTTGTATCCATCTATCACAGCATCCCTTTCATCTCCCAATCATTATATTCCCATCCATCCAAACAATCCCTCCGATTCCCCATCCATATATCTCTATCCATTCTTTCATCTTTATCCTCATCCCATCTCACAATCCCTTGTCATTAGTATCTGGCTATAGGCCTTCTCCCCACGCAACCCAATACCATTTATCTCATCGTCATCACTCCCGCTTCTCGTGCACATCTTTCCAATCCCCTATCACTTTTCATTACTCATCTATCTAACATATCATCCTCCCAAGTCATTTACTGCTTTGGATAGCTATCCCATCCCTGAGCTTTATGTGATCGTCATCATCCTATCCAATCCAACAGGTTTATCCTATCTTATCGTGTCGATCCCATCTTTTTATCCACATCCTATCCTCTTATCATCCTTTATCCATTGTTTGTCTTTGGTCTTGTCGAACTGCGTTGCCCCTGCGCTTTCACATAGGCAAGGTCGATCATTTGATCTGCCCCCGAGGTTCCATCATCGATCTTCATGGTCCACTTTGCTCTTCTATCGTCTATCATCGGTCTTTCTCCTTTTGTCCATCCTATCTTTACCATCCATCAAGGTCTCCATCTTGGTCAGTCATCCACCTTTCACCGAACTACAAGGGTTTTGCGCTTTCACGTAGGCAAAGCTAATCTTTGATCGGCCCCCGAGCCCCTAGGTCTTTAGGGTGTGTCAATCCCCTGTCTGGTCTTCCTTGTGTTGTGTCATCAAGCTATGCCCTTATCTAGCTAGTTCTTAACAAACGAGATCCACTTGTATCATCAAATCTAATCAATTTTGAACATCCCGTGTCATAACGATCTTTTAGTTTAGTATTCATCATCTTTGGTCTCAACAGGATGCATCCTTCCTAATAGACCTCATCAATCCCATCTATCCACTTGATCCTATGGCAAAGGACATTTGAAATTGATTGCAATCTTTTGATGCTTTTGGATTTTGTTTATCATTTGAGCTCCCTATCATCACTTGTCAAGACCGCCATAATCCATCATATTATGGTGTGTTTTGATTAGTCAACATAGGGGCATATCTTGATCTTTTTTTGTCTATTTGTGCCTTCTTAGTTGTCCCATGTAGTACCCACCAAGGTCCCTGAGGTCTTGTGTTATGCTGGGGCATCCTTTTGTGCTTATGGTTATCTCAATACTGGCCCGACCAAGGTCTTTCTGACCTTGGGGTGTTGGGATAGCCTTGTTGTCTGTTGCGTTTATTTCATGCATTAGACACTATTACGCCTTGGTTCCACATACCCTGGCACTTGGTGTCTTCTGCTATAGCAAAAATCAGTGCTCCGAAGATGGTAAATTGCATTAGGATTGCATTTCATTTTCCATTTTCATCATCGTGCATTTATCCCCCATCCCTTCATCCTTCTTCACCAATTCCCCCCATCCCCCCCCATCCTTTTTCCTATCTCTTCATCCTTTCTCTTACCTCTTACATTCTTCTTTCCTTCCCCCCAACTCCTTTTTTTTGCCTCCCTTCGTCTGCTCCCCCCCCCGTAGGATGACGGAATTGCCCCGCCAGGCTTATGCCGCGATTACTCTCTGGTATTACGTGAGTGCCAGCGCCTCTTGGCGCCTCCAGGCACGGCGGCGGCTGGGCCGGCGCTCTACCTCCTCGGCAGCGGCTGTAGCCCTCTGGTCCAGCCCAGCCCTTGTAGTGGCTCGCCCAGGCCGGGAGTTCGCCCAGCTTTTTCCCCCCAATTTCCCGCTAAATTTGGACTTTTTTTTTCCAAACTTATTTCGACCCAGTTCCTCATTTTTCCTAACGAACAAAACCCATGTCTTGAAATTTTCAAATTTGATTTTTGATTTTTACCCCGACACTTCCGGAGGCCATAACTTTTGATTCGGGTGTCCGTTTAAGCTGAAATTTGACGGGTAGTTGCGTGACGTGATAACGAGTGGATTTCCAACTGGTGTTGTTGAAAGTCGTTGGAACCCGTTTTGGCCCATTTTCGGGGCCTCAAAGTTCCATCTTGACCCTCAAAATCCCAATTTAGTGGTTTTTTCCAACATTTTAAAAAATTGTTTTCGCTCATAATTCAAAATGCATATCTCAAATTTGGGATGTTAGTTGGCAATTCATCATATCTCACCAATGGGTATTTCTTGGAAAAAATTGGGACTCTCAAACATACGACCATGAAGTTTCCTAAAATGGCAAAATTTGCCAATTTTTGAAAATTGCCAAATCGGGACAAATCTAATTGTCAACACCTTACGCCCATTTAAACCCCGGAACTCGGTGTAGAATCAATCCAATCATATCCTTCAATCATTCTAGTCTTCAATCCAATCATAATCTGAGCTTTGATCTTATCTCAATCTGAGCTTAACCAAACCCCTAATCTGAGCTTTCCAAATCTTAAGATCCTTCTCCCCATCTCACATATCAATTTTCTCATCTGTTCAATCTCGCACAAATCACCTAATCAAATCCTTGGTCTTGTCCCCAGTCTCGTTACTAGCCTTGACCCATCATCATCATCATCTATCAGTATCATTCCCTATCCCTTTGCTGTTGTTTTGGGATGTATCCTTCCCTCATCAACACTTTCATCATCATCATCGGGAGGTATTCTTCCCTATCCCTTTGGTGTGGTTTTGGGATGTATCCTTCCCTCATCAACAACACTTTCATCATCATCATCGGGAGGTATTCTTCCCTATCCTTTAGTGGTGTTTTGGGATGTATCATTCCCTCATCAATACCACTCGGTGGGATGTATCCTTCCCTATCCTCGTGTTGTTTTGGGATATTTAATTCCCTCATTGACAACACTCCATCCAGCATCAACCCATTCTGGCTTGTACCTTGACTGGGGCAACATCACCTTTTGTCCTCCAATCCCTTTGTGCTTTATCCATTTCCATATCACTTACTCTCTTCCCCGTCACCTTGCATCATCTTCCTCATCTCCCCTTGCATCACATCATCTTTTTCGAGAGCCCACCCGTGTTCTCTTGAACCCGCATGTCCTCTCGAAGGGGCATCCTTCATCCCTAACATTCACCTTCATCCCCATCGTCTTCTTTCCTAGTCATCCCTTTGATGACTGGGGCATCTTTTCCAATCTAACCATCTTCTTCTAGGTTCTATATTTTAATATTCTTTGAAATAATGCTACTTCGTAACACCATCTCAAAGAGGGGCAAAATGTAGACATCCAAATTTGGACACTTAATTTATCCAAATTTATCAATTTTCGTCTAAACATTCTCTTATCCTAGTTAATTAAATAATATTACTATTATTTAATTAATATCTTTAATTCTGCCAAATCCCTAAGGTATTTAATTAAATACCTTACCCTCCTTAATCCTCTTTTCATCAAATAAATTAAATAAATATTACATTTATTTAATTCCTCACATGTCATTTTCATCTAATCCTAATCCATCCCCTAATTTCTTCATTAAGGATGTGCACATGCCTAATCCTTGATTAGGATGTGTCACAGCCTCCAACTTTTGCAAGTTAGCTTCTAATCCTCATTTATCTTATAATTATTGATTAATTAAGCCTAATTATTCTCCAAGGAATTTTTAATTCTTTTTTATTCTTCCTAGATTCCCCTCTTTTATATGTGAATTTTTAATTCACATTTCATCCTTCCAAGACTTCTAGAACCTTGGTCTTGTCACAATCTCCACATGTGACCAAGTCCCACCTTTTTGGAGCCCACCTTTTATCCTCTAGATCATCCTATGAATATTAATTCACATTTATATTCCCAACCACCTTTTCTTTTCCCATGTAGATTTTTGAGGAATTCTAAAATTCCTCAAATGTCTCTTTCACTCCCACTTGGGGACAAGGAATCCCTTTTTAAGGAAATCTCCTCACTCCCCAAGATGCATGTCCTTTTCCACCTCATGTACCTTCTTGACACCTCATTTACACCTCATATCCCCTTGTCCACTTCACCCTCCACATGTCAAGATGTGAGGGCTTGTGGGTTCTCAACCCACCATAGCCCTTCATCTTGACCTTGTTGGATCAATCTTGACCGTTGAATTCTCTAGAGAATTCAAATTCTTCTATAAATACCCCCTCCTCAAGGGCATTTTTAAGAACACTTTTGATTTGAGCAACTACATGTTGCCCATTTGCCTTCCCAAACACTTTGCACTCTCATAACTATATGCTGTCCATTTGAACTCTCAATCATTTTGCCATCATTTAGCCATCTTTGTTAATCATTTGCACCTCCACTCTTGCATTTATACATTCAAGCAATCATCTAAGGAGCACACAACCAATCCAAGCAAGGGCCAATCAAAGAGGTATCAACAACAAGGGAGGTAAAACTGCTTGTGTTTCATTTTATTTACATTCATTTTCGTTGTATCACTCTTTTGGCTAATCTTGAGGTGTCCTTGGTATTTTGTCATTTCCATTTCTTAGTTATTTTGCACATTTAGAGCAGTATAAATATCGAGGTATCACAGAATCATTTAGTGTGGTTCGACACGCCAATTAAAAATAACATACATAGTTTAATCTAGAAGTGTTTATCATTTATGAACTTTGAAAAAATCATACCATCTATAATCATCGATTCATTAGTATTTAACAATTATTGATTTGAATGAAGAGATATAGTTGAACTGGTGTCTACTATGAATCAAATCTGATAATTTAATATAATATATTTTATTTTTTAATATATATATATATAATAAACAACTTGTAATAAATAATCATTTTAATTACGCCGTATTCAATTCTAGAGGGAAGAATGTTTCTCCATAAACATTAACCCTTTTTCATCTTTTTTGACAGCCTCGCTGCTGTCATAGTGGCAGTTACGTTTGTGAAATGTTTGGTGAATGCATGGTAGGAAGTGGTTTGTGTTGTCGAAATGAGAAATTAAGAAAAATAGATTCCTTCTAACCACGTCCTCCTCCGTCCGATTAGTTGCACTTCAATTTGGTAGGTAGTGGCTAACTGGCATCGGCTGGCTGTCACAGTGGCGGCTGCCAAAGTATCGGTTACAAAAGGGCATTTAAAACTTCACAACAGTAAATAGGTAGTTACCAGACAGTTTGTTGCGACAGTTACTTTAGAAGATTAGCGGTTACAATGAATTGTGGGAGCTGTTACTTTAGGCAAAATTGCAAACCTATTCCCTCCACTCAGCAGGTATGGCCGGCGACAGCACCTTTAAAAGACAGACCTGTTTTCTAGGAATGAGGAGGTATTCGCTGCTTTTGGGCTGCAGCCTAGAGTGAGCTCTTCCACTATGTATTTACAGCAAAGCACATTTGCACAATGGAGATTTAGAGATATAAGACAATGTTGTCATAATATAAATCAAATCTTATGTAATTCCTCTGTTTTCAAAGGATATTTATTTGGGTGTTGTTTGTTCTTTCTGTCTTATTCTTTAGTATGCTGCTTATCTTTTTATCTCAACGATTTTAATGTTTGCAGATGGATTGCATAAATAGATTGCTCGCCCTTCGTGGCCGTTGGGTTTCTTCTCAACAATGGTTTTGTGGATTCTGGATTGAATTGCTCGCAGTGCAGGTGTCTTGCTTGGCACTGATGCTCTAGACCTTTTGTTTAGTTTCGCACAGACTGGACTCTGCAAACAACACGGGAAATTCAACTCACAACGCATTCCATGATACCACATTTCGTTGAGGCATCTAGTGAAACAGTTCACACGCCTTGCCTCACTTCCGTGCAGAAACATGATTTCAATTTGAATGGATTGTTGTTGTGTGCATAAAGAAATAATGATTTCAGGTACTTTAAATTTCATAGCATTCTTTTCGCATTCGTTTTCATTTTAGAAATAGCTCCTTTTTCCTGCTCATTTTGTTGAATAAGTACAAATCGATCTCTTTATTTTTTTTACTCTTAAAAACCCCCATTTTTTCCCTTGTTGCACAGAATGCTTCGATTTTCGAACCTGCGAGACGTCTCCATCCTTAGCATCAAACATGGCTGATAGGCCAGATGAAATGAGAATATGACTGGAAGAATTTGATGACTGACATTACAATAATTTTTGTGTGGGCACTTTGGATGAAGTGGTTCCTGTTGGGAAAATCTAGGGAAAATAATTTTTTGAAGTAAATAAATGTTTGTAGGAAATGCACGAACAGTCTGTAGCAATGCTATGGCGGGGAAAACTGGTTTACATTTAGAATTTTTCATTAGCAGGGAGGACAATCCTCTTGATTGCCTTTATTTTAAAATTCAGGGTGATAGAATACTTGACTAGGGAGAGTACATAGTGTGGTTTGGGCGTTGGCTCTAGATGTGAGCACTGCAGGAAGATATCTTTGGCTCAGAGCGGCTGGGCTTATTCATTGTCTTCTTCCAATTCATTATTTAAAATTGTTTTATTGTACACAAAAATTGTGCCTAATTAAAAATGTTTTATTATAGGAGAAGATTTAATATTATTTTTTAATATTATAATATAAGTTAGTATAATATATAAAACTTTAATTATTTAACTTATAATAAAGACAAAATGTGCTGCAGGTTATAAAGTCAGTTTCCAAGACTAGACCTGTAGTTCTATATTTGAGGGATGTTGAAAGGCTTATGTTTAGAACACCAAGGATGTATAACTTATTTTGCAGAATGTTTGAGTAGCTGTAATAAAGGTAGCAATGTTTGCTTTTAAAAAATAGAGAGTTTATTATTTAAATGTTTGATTTCAGATGTAATGTATAAAAAATAAATTAGAGATAGCTTATTAAAATGTTTGAGATTAATGGAATACATTTTCAAGTAGTCATAAATTATTTATTGAAAAGGAGGAATATATACTTATGGTTTGAAGTTCTTAAAATATTAATATGATAGACCCCAACTTAAAAGATTAGTACATTTGAAGAAGATTTTGAATATGTATTTTAATCTAATCCATTATATAACTGTTCAAACTTCACATGCTGAAGTGTATCACACAATTTAGAATTTTATTATTGTCTAACTTGTTTAAATAGATTTATTAGTGTTGACAACAATTTATTTGGAATATGAATCTTTTATAAAGAGTTTAATCTAGATTACAAGTTTTAGAGTTCAATTTACAATAGCAAAAAGGTTTGTATTCAATAAAATATCAAATAATTATGAAATTGTGCTATGCCACAAAGTCTTGGGTATTTATAATTTTGCTTTTAACTATTAAACCATTAACATTTAAAAATAACCAATAAAAAAAATAATTATAATTAAACTTGATATTCCATTAATAAAAACAATACTCATTTAATTATATTTCAAGTAAAAAAAAGTATTCCAATAATGAATTCACAAATGATAAAATTCTATATTTGTAAGTTTTTTTATATTTTTCATGCCAAATTGGATATAAATAATGAGTTCACATATGATAGGGTTTGGGTTTAATTAAAGTTCAATCAATCTTAGGCTCGAGGTTTGATTAGGGTAAAGTTTAGTGTTAAGGTTAGGGTTCAATTAGGCTTTGCATTCAATTAGGGTTACAATTGGGTTTAGGAACTACAATTAAGGTTAGGGTTACAATTAGGGTTGTATAATAAAACTTATAGTTTGGGTTAGGGTTATTACTAATTGTTAGGGTTAGGGTTAGGTATGGTTAGGGTTCAATAGAGTAATGGTTAGGGTTACGATGAGGATTATATTAGGGCTAAAGTTAAATTAGGGTTACAAGAATAGAGTTTTTAAATAATTAATATCCATATAGATTTAAGTCTAAAATTTTAGTGATAGATATTTTTTCTTAAAATGATAAAGATTGGGTTCTCAAAAAGTTCAAACTATTTTACACAAGAATAGAGTTTCTAAAATTTATAAAATAAGTGTCAAAGAAATATTGTAAATTTAATATTTCATATAAAAGTAAGTTTCTAAATTCCTAATTAAAAAAAGATAAGTTTCTAAATTAATAGGCTTAAAATTTTAAAAAAATCAAGATCTTTTTAAAACAAGGATATCTTTGACACTTTTTATATAGATTTATTTAAGTAATATTTTTCCAATCAAACTAATAAATATTTATAAAAATAATATATTAAAAAATAATGTCAAATTACTAAACATAAAAATAAGTTTCTAAATAAAAAGACATAGAAATATAGAAAGAAAAAGAGATGTTTTATTTTTAGAAAAAAAAAAATTAGTGAGGAAATGTGATATTTACATTGCCTTTTAAAATGTTTGAGATGATTTGTGTTTTAGAAAATATTTTTTTAGTAGAAATGTGAATCATCACCTATAAGAAAAGAGAGGAGTTTTGTTGAAAATAAAATTTTAATAATAAGAGAATATATTTTAAAAAGGAAATGATTTGTTTTGGATTTTTTCTTTCACTTAAAATATTAGCCTCTCATATCATATCATAGTTATCTATTTGAAATGAATGGACAAGTTCATTGGATTTATTGAAGTAATTTTTTCCAATCAAAAAATATAATTTTTTAAAGACAAGATATAAAAAAATGTTAAATTAGTACACATAAAAAGAAATTTCTAAATTGTAGAAAATTAAGTATAAAAGAACTTTCCCTAAATTTATTATTATTCCATATAAAAGTAAGTTTCTAAATTATTACACTTAAAATTAAAAAATATGAAAAATATCTTTATAAAAATAAAAATATTATTTCATATCATTGTAAAATATTTTTTTAAAACTAGAATAAAATAAAATTATGAGAGAATTAAGAATAATTGTTCTTTTATGAATTATATAGGTTGGGATCCCCGCTCGCAATGTTTCGCTCATTTCCCTCTGCTTCGCTCTGCGCGATGGTGGAGTTTCTTCCCACGATGGCGACAAAACCTCTATGACTTCCCTATCGCGAAGATTCTGCAATGCAAAGGGTGGCGACAGCAACTCAGACGCTCCTGAACAGACTGATATTGCCCCCGTTTCCTCACGCATTATGCATGGTGCGCGTCCAGTGTCTCCAGGCACTGATGATTTTGGCAAAGCTCGAAAAGGGCACAACAGTGGCCACATGGACTTCAAAGCAGCCTTGCGTAATGGAGCTAGGGCTTGCACCTCAGTTGGCTACGGATGCCCTCCGAATCATTCTGCTCCAACACTCCCGAAGCCTGCTCCCTCTGTCTTCGATCCCCTTAACTCAGATTCGCAGCCAGAGCGGGAGAGCAACGCTGCTCTCAAACGGAGCCAGAGGATTGGGGCTACAGACGCGCAGCAGAAGGAAGACTGGCCTCATCAACCATCATCTCCAAAGGGCACTGACGGGATCACAAACTCTATGCATAATGGACCTGCGTTTAGGGTTTCCCATGCATTCGCTACATCTAAGATCCAGATGGATAGGTTAGTCAAAGATCATGAAGAATATCTAGAAACTAATGCCTTAATTTGCAGATTCACTAAGGATGGCCAAAACTGTGCGATTTGCACTCCTGGATCTCTGAAAGTTGGAATAAGTTTATGGAGGATGAAGTCTGTTTATTCCCCTGTGCCAAAGGGTTTTATATTATTGAATGTGAATCTACTGACGGCAAAGAATGGGTGCTAAAAAATGGTCCTTGGTTGTATCAAGGGGACTTTCTATGCATGAAATCTTGGTACCCGTCCTTTGATCCAAGAACTAAAACATTTTCCATTGCCTTTTTCTGGGTCCGATTTCCTTATCTTACATTTCAATTCTGCGAATTCGACTATTTGCAAGCCATTGGCAATGGGTTAGGAAAGTTTCACTACAGCTCAAAAGAAACACTGAATTACCAAAGTTCCACCTATGCACGTATTTGTGTGGAAATGGATCTTTCCAATGGTCTACCAGTGGAGATCGTATCAGAAAGTTGGTGATCGCTGCTAGAGGCAACCTGTGGATTATGAAAGAATAGCCTTTCATTGCAAGAAATTCTTTGCAATTGACCACCTCACACCCCAATGTCAAAAGATATGCACACACAAGCGAGATCCTGGGGGAAGGCCCACCTGGTGGATTGGGGTAGAACCCAAACATTATGTTATACAACCCAGCTCACAAAATGAGTCCCTCCTGCCTCAAGATTCTATAATAACTCATTCAAGCACACAAAATGCTCCAATTGATTATGATTCAGATCTACCTGTAACAAAGATTTTGGGTCCCCAAAATCTTTGGCTCCTTAAGGTTTTTCACCTAGAAGGAGAGGAAAATGGACCAAAATGACTTTGTTAACACTAAAAGAAATGGAAAGAGGAGTGTGGAATGTGTATGAGGATGTGTTTAAATCCTGGAAACTTAATGGAAATGTAGACAAAAGAATGTATTCTAACCTAATGCAAAAGTGTTGGAAAACACAATGTGTATTCAAACAAATTAACTAGGAATGTAAACAAACTGAAACATAAAATAACCCAGTTGAAGCTATGAACCTGAAGTTAGCAGAGGTTGGAATGAGGTTTTGAAAGCTTGCAAAAGACACCAAAAATGCTCACTGGGATTGATTCACCATGCATGGCAAATTAGTCCTAGTTCTAATGAAAACTTCTAGAAAACTGTTTCTAACTGTTCGGAACTGAATTATGAGAAAAACCACTTTTCAGGCCTATAGATGGGACTCATTCGCCATGGGTGGTGAATCAGTCCACCTACAAGAATCTGCAAAATCAGGAATTGATTTTGTGGAGCTCGATTTGCACTTCTGCTCTCTATAGGTGTTCGCTTCTGAAACTGTCAGATTCGGGTCTGAAAGTGACTTTTTGACTTGAATGATGAAGGGATGACTTGAGTGACTTTGAAATGAAATCTTCAATGATTTCCAAGCTTCCAAAGGACCAAAATCTACAAACAAACAAGACAAAAGAGAGATATGTTGAAGGTTAGGACATGGGGGTTTGCCTTAGTCAGACCCCGTTTAGGTAATTAAACCAAAGTGATGAAATAAAGTAATGAAACATGCAAAAATGGAGATTATTACCTTGTCATAATGATTTTATCTTGAAATTCTGCAACATCACATGAAGATTTAGCCCTTGAATGCTTTAGAAAGCTAACTTGAAGACTTCTAATGGAGAAGTACTCTAGATTGCTTGACTTGGATGAGAAGATGAATTAATAACGAGAGATGTAATAATGAGCTAAGATGTGTAAAATGAGGATAAAAACACTTATTTATAGACAATTGTGCCTTAGTACCCGATAATACCTTATCACAGGCCGACATGTAGTGAAAATAAACTTTAAATTTCACTTTTTCCTACTCAAAGGTCAAAATGGGGGCTAGATAGGACTCATTCGCCACACGGTGAATGGGTCCCACTTGGATGGGACTGATTCTTCATGCATGGCAAATGGGTCCCATGGAAGCCATTCTAACACCTAAGAAGCCAAGGAACTAGGAAATAAGGTCTAAAATGCCATCTTGTTGGGTATTTGATCAATTAAAGCCTCAAGATGCACAATATGGATTAATTAAGACCTATTGGTGATGATGTAAATGTTAAATAGGGCTTGGGACACATAAATCAATGTAAAAGTGTGATTAAATACACTTTACAACACTAAAATTAGGTCCACATAGCCTAGAAGGGCACAAAAACCAATGTGAATGTCCAAGACACATTACAACACTAGTTTATCATTAAAGAACCTTCTAGATTGATGTAATAATGTTATTAAACATATTTTATAATGTTTAATTAGGGATGAATATGTTCATTAAGTCTAAAAAAGCGTGAAAGTCCATTACAATACTTTACAACACCTTTACAAGACATTGTTAGAAGCATATTATTCGATTTGCAAGGGTCCAAGACCTAGTGTGGATGCATAAAATGCCTCACAATACTAGAATAAGACCTCATTAAGTCCAATTAATCATGAATTAATCCCATGTCAAGCAAAGGGTCCTTTTTTCTATGGCACACTGCCAAATGCTTAACGGGGTGTCTTTAGTTTATCTGGGGACAACTCCACTGTTCCTGATACCACTCCTTCCTCAAACTCTTAGATTTCCCTCAAACTTCGAGCATCTTCATTGACATCACATCCTGAAGCAAAGTCTATTGATTCTTCTCCTTTGCAGCCAGAGCAAGCTTGGACAGAGGTAAAAAGGAAGAAACATCCCACGCACCAATTGACTTTAAGCCCAACATCAAAAGAGCAAAAATTTGAAGGAAAGGGTAACCATGACTCGCCTCCAGAAAAAGGAGGATTGAAGGTGACAGTTAAAATGGTGGAGGCTAAAGATGTCACAATGAGAATGTGACTATAGCTCTAGTCAATTTAAGCAATAGTGCAAATCCAGTGTCTACAATAGGTAGGAATGGAATAAGCCATAGGAAAGGGTAAATTTGGTTTGGTGTTGTCTTTTTTTGCTCCCCATTCATGGGTATGAAGCAAGTTTTTGTGCTCCCCAATATTGGGTTTGAAGCAGTCTAGATTTTTACTTTATTCACTTTATGGGTGCTGCCACACAAGCAGTGATTTATTGAGGAAAAATAATAATAATTGTTCTTTTTAAAAATTCTAAATTAATTAGAGTTAAGAGTTTAGTAAGGGTTAGGGTTATAGTTAAGATTCTATTACGATTAGGGTAAGAGTTAAATTAGTGTTACGGTTAGGTAAGGGTTCACTTATTATTAGAGTTTAATTAGGGTTGAGGTTAGCATTAAATTAGGGTTAGGATTCCAATTAAGTTCTAACTGTAATTCTAATTCAATTAGATTAAAATTAATATTTTATAATATTAATTTTATAATATTTATTAAATATTATATCAAAATATAATTTAATATTATATTATAATAATTAACATTATTATAATATTATATTATTATATTAATCTCTTACATGTTGCAGTGCAATAACATCTCGATAATGATAACTCTCGGCATATTTTATATATATTAATATTTAATATATGTATGTTAGTATATAACAATTTTATTGCGTTAAGAGGTGTATTCAATTGTAGAGGGAAGAATGTTTATATGTAAACACTAGCTTATCTATCTTAATATATTAATCTACATATTATACGCCGAGAGATTTCATTTTTGAGAAGTATTTTTTTTGCTTTTTTTCTTTTTTTAATCTAAAAAATATGCCTCAAAAATGAAATCTCTTACCGTATAATATATAGATTAATATATTAAGATAGATAAGCTAGTAGCAGTTGTGGCATGCGTAACACATTGAATAAATTAATATATTTAGGGTTATTATTAGAGTTAGCATTTAGGATTAGGGTTTATATCATGGCTAGGGTTAGCATTAGGGTTAGGGTTTGGTTTAGATTTATTATTATGCTTAGGGTTAGGGTTTAGTGTTAATAAATTGGGTTTATGGTCATAGTTAGTGTGAGAATTATGTTAGGGTTAGGGGTAGAATTATGGTTATGGTTAGGGTAACTTGGATTATAATTATAATAGGTTTCAGGTTCAGAATAAGGCTTTAGTTAGATTAAATTTATGATATTATGGTTAGATTAAATTTATGATATTGTGGTTAGAGTCGAGGTTAGGATTATGATTAGAATTAGTGTTATCATTATGAATAGGGCTAGGTTTAAGATTATGTTTAAGATGAGCATTAGGGTTAGGGTTTGGGTTAGCATATATAAGAGGGTTAACTAATCCTAATTCTATCTCTAACCCTAACCCTAACCCTAATCCTAACACTAACTACAACACTAATCTTAAAAATATTTCTAACCATAATTGTAACCCTAATTCTAAATAGATATCTTTAACCATAACCCTAACCCTAATTCTTACACTATCTTTAACCCTAAACCTAATCCTAAAATAAACCCTAACGCTAATCCTAATTTTATTTTTATCTCTAACAAAAACCCTAACCCTATTCCTAATCCTAACTCTAACCTTATCCCTAACCCTAACCCTAATTATAATTCTATCTCTAATCTTAACCCTATCTCTAACCCTAACCCTAATCCTTACTCAAACCATAACCCTAATCCTAATTTTATCCCTAACCCTAAACCTAAACCTAATCTTGACCTTATCTCTAATCCTAACCCTAATGCTAATGCTAACTGAACCCTAATCCTATTTATATCTCTAACCATAATCCTAATCCCAATCCTAACCCTAACCCTAATTAATTTAATGTTGGATCCATCATAATCCTAACCCTAATTAAACCATCTTAAATCTATTTGAACCCTAACCCTAATTGTGCCATAACCCTAACTCTAATTGAACTCTAGCCCTAACTTTAAAAGACATTGCTCCCCTCACACAAACCTCAATCCTAATCCTAATTCTATCTCTAACCCTAACCCTAACCATAATCTTGGCCCTATCTCTAACCTAACCCCAACTAATCCTAACCCTAAACCTAATTCTATCTCTAATTGTAACCTAACCCTAATATTCACTCTATCTCTAACCAAAACCCTAACCCTAAACCCAATCATAACAAAACTTCAACCCTAACCCTAATCCTAACACAAACCCTAACCCTATCTCTAACCCTATCTCTAACCCTAATCCTAATTTGATCTTTAATCTTAACCCTTATACTGACCCTATCTCTAACCTTAACCTTAGTCCTTACTCAAACCCTAACCCTAATCCTAATTTTATCCCTAACCCTAACCCTAATCTTGACCCTATCTCTAACCCTAACCCTAACCTTAATCCTAATGCTAACCCAACCCTAATCCTAATTATATCTCTAACCATAACCCTAATCCCAATCCTAACCCTAACCTTAATTAATTTAATGTTGGCTCCATCATAACCCTAACCTTAACCCTAATTAAACTATCTTAAGACATATTTGAACCCTAACCCTAATTGTACCATAACCCTAACTCTAATTGAACTCTAGCCCTAACTTTGAAAGACATTTCTCCCCTCACAAAACCCTCAATCCTAATCCTAATTCTATCTCTAACCCTAACCCTAACCTTAATCTTGTCCCTATCTCTAACCTAACCCCAACTAATCCTAACCCCAACCCTAATTCTATCTCTAATTGTAACCTAACCCTAATCTTCACTCTATCTCTAACCAAAACCCTAAACCCAAACCTAATCATAACAAAAACCTCAACCCTAAACCTAATTCTATCTCTAACCCTAACACTTACCCTAATCTTTACCCTATCTCTAACCATCACCCTAATCACAACCCTATTTGTAATGCTAACCCCAACCCTAATCCTAATTTTATCTTTATGCCTAACCCTAACCCTAATAGTAGCACTAACCTGAACCCTAATCCTAATTCTATTTCTAACCCTAATCCTAATTCTATCTCTAACCCTAACAGTAACCCTAATCCTTACCCTATCTATAACCCTAACCCTAAGCCTAAGCCTAATCATAATCATAATCCTAACATAAACACCAACCCCAATCCTAATCCTAATTCTATCTCTAACCCTAACCCTCACCCTAACACTAACACTGATTACAACACTAATCTTAATTTTCTTTCTAACCCTAATTATAACCCTAATTTTAATTTTATCTTTAACCCTAACCCTAACCCTAATCCTTACACTATCTCTAATCCTAACCCTAACCCTAACCCTAATAAGAACACAAACCACAACCCTAATCCTAATTCAATTTTTATCGCTAACTTGAACCCTAACCCTAACCTTAATACTAACCCTAAACCTAATTCTATCTCTAACCATAACCCTTATCCCAATCCTAACCCAAACCCTAATTAATTTAATGTTGGCTCCATCATAACCTAACCCTAACCTTAACCCTAATTAAACTATCTTAAGTGTATTTGAACCCTAACCCTAATTGTGCCATAACCCTAACTCTAACTAAATCTAGCCCTAAGTTTAAGATATATTTCTCCCCTCACAAAACCGTCAATCCTAATCCTAATTCTATCTCTAACCCTAACCCTAACCCTAACCCTAATCTTGGCCCTATCTCTAACCTAACCCCAACCAATCCTAACCCCAACCCTAATTCTATCTCTAACCAAAACCCTAACCCTAAACCTAATCATAACAAAAACCTCAACCCTAAACCTAATTCTATCTCTAACCCTAACACTTACCCTAATCTTTACCCTATCTCTAACCATCACCTTAATCGTAACCCTTTTTATAATGCTAATCCCAACCCTAATCCTAATTTTATCTTTACACCTAACACTAACCCTAATATTAGCACTAACTTGTACCCTAATCCTAATTCTATTTCTAACCTTGATCCTAATTCTATCTCTAACCCTAACACTAACCCTAATCCTAACCCTAGGATCTATAACCCTAAGCCTAAGCCTAATCATAATCATAATCCTAACATCAACACCAACCCCAATCCTAATCCTAATTCTCTCTAACCCTAACCCTAACCCCAACCCTAACACTAATTGCAACACTAATCCTAATTTTATTTCTAACCCTAATTGTAACCCTAATTATAGATTTATCTTTAACCCTAACCCTACCTCTAATCCTTACACTATCTCTAGGCCTAACCATAACCCTAATCTAAACACAAACCACAACCCTAATCCTAATTCTATTTCTATCACTAACCTGAACCCGAACCCTAATCCTAACCCTATTTCTAACCCTAACCCTAACCTTAATACTAACCCTAATCCTAATTCTATCTCTAACCCTAACCCTAATTAATTTAATGTGGACTTCATTATAGCCCTAACTCTAACCTTGACCCTAATTAAACCATCTAAGTCTATTTGAACCCTAACCCTAATTGTGCCATAACCCTAACTCCAATTGGACTCTAGCCCTAACTTTGAAAGACATTGCTCCCCTCACAGAAACCTCAATCCTAATCCTAATTCTATCTCTAACCCTAACCCTAAACCTAACCCTAATCTTGGTCGTATCTCTAACCTAACCCCAACTAATCCTAACCCTAACTCTACTTCTATCTCTAATTGTAACCTAACCCTAATATTCACTCTATCTCTAGCCAAAACCCTAACCCTAAACCTAATCATAACAAAAACCTCATCCCTAAACCTAATTCTATCTCTAACCCTAACCATTACCCTAATCTTTACCCTATCTCTAACCATCACCCTAATCATATCCATATTTGTAATGCTAACCCCAACCCTAATCCTAATTTTATCTTTATGCCTAACCCTAACCCTAATATTATCACTAACCCAAACCCTAATTCTAATTCTATTTCTAACCTTTATCCTAATTCTATCTCTAACCCTAACACTAACCCTAATCCTAACCCTATCTCTAACCCTAACCCTAAGCCTAATCATAATCATAATCCTAACATTAGCCCCAACCCCAATCCTAATCCTAATTCTATCTCTAACCCTAACCCTAACCCTAATCCTAACACTAATCGCAACACTAATCCTAATTCTATTTCTAACCCTAATTGTAACTCTAATTCCAATTCTATCTTTAACCCTAACCCTAACCCTAATTTTGTCACGTCTCAACCCCAATGCAGGTTACTTTTGGTTTTGTGTGGATTTGTTACATCTTTTGATGTGCCTGGTAGAACAATAATTAATATGATGGTGTTTTGGAGTGGAGATAAATGAAAGTGCTTATTTAAATTATGAAAAGTTGAATAGTATTGAATATGTTTTACTTTGAAAATGAAGCAAAATAGAGTAGAAACATTTTAATTTATGTAATATATTGCTTTATTTATATCTTTATGTGATACTAATTCAATTATTGTTGTGTGCCTGAGTGCACTTGAGTTGCAAGAGGTTGAAGACCAAGGGTGTGATTAAGGAGAGGAGGTTAGCTTCTTGACAGGACAAAGTAGGAAGACCTCTTGATCACACACACGAGCACTTAGATTCATGTAGTTTGCATTTAGGAATGTCAATTTTAGTGTGTTGTTTTGGATTATTTGAAAATTAAATAACAATTAGTAAATTAAATAAATGATGAAAAGAAAGCATGATAAAATAAAGGATTAAGTTTTAATTAAAGTTAATTATAGATTTTGATTTATATGCTTATGCATTCTATTCTTATTTTAATTTGTGTTAATCTTTGAGTTAATAAGTTAACTAATAGTAAGAAGATATTTATTTTTTATTATTGGGTAAATATTTTCAAAAGGGGATTTACATGCAATTAAAATAAATATTATTCTTATTTTTAAAATCCATTTCAAGATTAGGGTAGGAAAGTGGAAAAGGTAAAGCATTTTTTTAAAAAAAGGGAAAAGAGTTCCCGAGAAAGCAACGGTTCTTGAAAACATTCTTGAAAATAAGCTCTGCAATTCTGCTCTAATGGTTGCCAAGAAAATGTTGAATCCTTTAGCTTAGTGAGTTTGAAAATTATTCTTTGGGAGATAGGATGAAAATTAATAGTTGGCAAAGCATCTGGAGAGGAGAAAAGAAGAAGAAGACTCTCAAAATAACCAGATTGAAAAGAAACAAAGAGTAGAAATTGTCTGAAGAGTATCTCCAGCTGGAAGCGAAATAACAAGACTGTGAAAGATTGAGAAAACCTTCTATTCTTTTGTGTGATTTAAGAGAAATTGCATACTTTCCCCACTTCCAGATTGGGGTTTTTCTCCTCTGCAAATTGTGGTTAAAATTTTGTTCCAGATTGCTCATTCTTTTTACAGAAAGTTCTGAAAACATATAAATATATATACTTATATATATATATGCACACATAATTTCCCTGTGTGTATATATATATGTATAAATATATATATAAATTTTATAGATATACACACATTTGTTTACAAACCATGTATAGAAATGAATTTCTAAATGGACAGTATTCGAATTGTATTTGAATCGAACTTTTTGTTTTTTTGAAAATTTTGTTTATGTGAAAGGGGGGCTGGGGTTTCTCCCCAGTCGTGCCCTCCCCATATGGGAAGGGCAGCGTTGTGGGAGACAGTGCTCCCTCCACAGGTCGCGGCCTGTGGAGGAAGCGTTGCCTTCCACAGGCAGCGCCTCCCCATATGGAGGGGGCGGGCGTAAGCTTTTGTATGTATTATACACTTTTCAAAACTATTAAATATGTATCTCTCAAGACTTCGATTTATGAAACTTTAATTACCTCTCAAAACTGTGAATTATGATCTTTAGATCGTGCGTTGGTAATTCTGTCATAAATTTATGTATAACATTATATATATATATACACAAACATTTATATAACTTTATTCTCTATAGAAAATAATACCCACTGTCATTGGTTTTACATAGAAAATATATGTGAATAAATATATATTTATATATAAATATATATATACTCACAGATATTTTCTATGTAAAACCAATGAAAGTGGGTATTATTTTACATAGAAAATATATGTGAATAAATATATATTTATATATAAATATATATATACTCACAGATATATATATATATATATATATATGATATATATATACCTGGTATAATATCATGTTATCTACAGGAAACATAACTTTCTGTTATTGGTATTAAACTGAAAACACAGCTCAGTATATACATTCAGCTATAAGTCTATTTAGTATTTATATTAAAATATATATACAGATTTGTACGAAGAACTTTAATATCTAAAAGTTGAAACTTAGGAAAGGAGTAGAGTAAATTCACATAAATAACACTGTGTACAGTAGTAAACTTGAATTTATATGCAAATTTGGTTATTTACATTATTTTTCTTTTTTAAAACTGTTATATTTCTGAATTTCGATGCATTGTATGAGTCACCATAATTCATTTCTAAACTTACTGAAATACACATAAGGCTATGTTAAAAGTTGAAGATGAAACTTTAAATAGCAAATGTAGGCTATTGAAAACACATTTAAAATTAGTGAATTTTCTGAAAGAGTGGATTTATTTTTGCTGAATCTATCAAGTTTATTTACTTTGATCAAAGCTAATTTAGAAAACAGAACTTGGTTTGATTATATAATTACATAGTAAATTCCAATAGAGTTTGTATAGAAGAACCTTTCATTCTGAATGTATGTATGAAAAGTTATTTTAGTAATCCTTGTATGAACATTGGAAAATGATGGAATTATTTTGGAATTAGAAATGGGTATAAATGAAGGAAAACTTAGATGGAAATTGCATTATTTACTATATTTGAGAAACTTCCGGGATAGGATGCCGAAGGTGGACCCACAAAGACGGTAGTTTTACCTTTTCTAAAACTATCATTTGTTTTATTTATGCTTGGCCAAGCACTTGCACCATTGAAATAGATGGAATTAAAAACCTAGAACTAAATGAATATAAGTCTTTGCCACCTCCTGTTTGCAAGAAATATGTGATTCTCATGTTAGGAATGCATATAGGTATCAGGCTTGCATCGAGAGTTCCCTCCTGCATTGTTATTTTAGGTTGCTAGGCTCCTCATGCAGGGCCAGAGATTTCTTCAAGTTAGGGAGAAACCCGGGGAAGTCTTGTACTTTGTGGTTGGGCGAAAAAGGTGCCTTAATCACACTATTGGCCCCAGCTTGCAAGAAGACTAGTGGTGTCACGGCGGTTGAGGTTCAGAGGTTTATATGCTATAAATGTATTCATGTATTATTTTGAATGGCTTGTAAAACCCACTTGTAAATGTAATTCTATTTGAAAGTTTTGATGTAACATTGAAATAGATGTATTATTGGAAAGATATTGATGTAATTGAAACTTGAATGAATTTATGAAAACTCATTGATATGCAAATGACATTTACATATGTATCATTGCAATGATCTTTGTTGATAATGAAATTTACTTCTTTTGCATACATGGAATGAAATCTATTACCGAATTTTCCTTTTGAGCATTTATGGAAAGGTCTTGATCTATGCATCCTTTGTTTTAAAATACTTGGAATGTGATAAGTTTGGCAAAATATGGGGTTTTAAAAACATCATCTATCAAGCGTTACAAATTTAAACACAAACCACAACCCTAATCCTAATTCTATTTCTTTCACTAACCTGAACCCGAACCCCAATCCTAACCCTATTTCTAATCCTAACCCTAATCCTAACCCTAGTCCTAATTCTATCTCTAACTCTAACCCTAATCCTAATCCTATGTCTAACCCTAACCCTAACCCTTACTCAAACCCCAACCCTAATCCTAATTATATCGCTAACCTTAACCCTAATTCTAATCTTGACCCTAACTCTAACCATAATCCTAACACTAATCCTAATGCTAATCCAATCGTAATCCTTATTATATCGCTAGCCATAACCCTAACCAAAATCCTAACCCTAACTCTAATTAATCTAATGTTGGCTCCATCATAACCCCAACCCTAACCTTAACCCTAATTAAACTATCTTAAGTCTATTTGAACCCTAACCCTAATTGTGTCATAACCCTAACTCTAATTGAACTCTAGCCCTAACTTTGAACAAAATTGCTTGCCTCACCCTAGGTGAGAGAAGATTGATTTCTATCCATTTCTTTTCTATTCAAATTTTCTTATTTTCTTTTTCATTGTTATTTTTGTGGTTTATGGCGTAAAAATACCTTGCACATATTTTATCAAATTATATTTAAATATATCATATCTAATCCTCTTTTTGGTTGAAATGTTAAAATAAAATGATTAAACAATCTTCTCCCAAGACTTCCTTGTCCCAATTATCATAAACAATATCTAAGCGTGCTATCACACAAATATTTTATATTTCTATCAACTAAATAATAATACAAAAACTTTTAAAAATATAAATGTTTGACCAAAAAATTATAAATATTTATACATATCTATCATTTATCAACATCTTGAAATAATTTTATTTCTCTTAAAACTATAAATATTTATTCTATCCATCATTTAAAACATCTTTAATAATTTTACTAATTTGCTAGATATTTTAAATTAGATATTGTGAAAATTGATTAAAATGAAGGAATCAATCCAAAAAAGTGAACGGCTATATTTTTAAAAAATAGGTTTATATTAGAATTATTTTATTATCATAATTGTTTTAATTAAATAATTTCAAGTAATAATAATTAAGTATAAGATTTGTCTCTACAATCAAATAATACTAAAATCAATGGCCTCATCTTGTTATGGTTAATAGGTAATTGATAAAAGGTACAAATTATTACTATATTTTTAAACCATTAAGAGGAAAACATTTTTAAATGAATTTTGACAAAGTTGCTGAGTTAATTTAGAACATTTTTAACAAAATTGTTAAAGGTAATTTATAGTTGTTGTGGTGTATTCTCCTTTAGGCATTGGTAAAATGGAATTGTTGTTCCTTCTTACGATCTAAAATAGAATAATGAAGTTGGAGCCATCAAGGGTTTTGACCTATAAATTATTGTAAGTATAAACTCTTTGAAGTATATAGGAGAAAGTATGACAAATCAATAATAATTTTGAGGACATCTTGTTTAATCATTGTTAAAAGGAGTGCAATCACATCGCAAATTGCCTTGGTAATGTTGGAATCTAATTTTTAGAGATACATAGTAAATAGAGCTGCATCCAAAAGGTTAAAAATCATCTTGATGTGGAAATAGCAGTATTTCCAGACTCATCAGCATCTCCATTAATGGTGCATGTGCACAGGATTAAAAGCTTTTTCATTTGCTCTACTTTCCCTTTCTTTCCAGACGTGTAAGGTGCAAATTCATTCCGGAGAGCTTCGAGTTCATTCCAGAAAGAGTTTGCAGCGCATGTACACAGCACCCGTACAAAATCTCTGACAAGAAATTGAGCATCCTTAGACAATTCTTTTCCATTCTTTATTATTTAGCTTGACTGATAAGCACACCGCTGGTAAATTCTATACTTAGCTTATTAGAACAACTTTCCAGAGAATTCCAGTAAATAAATAGTATCTGAAACTGTGTAAGCGTTAGTCTGGTTAAGGATTTGTGTCATTCATGACGTAAGAAAAATTGAAAATTTCAGGAAGAAAAAATAAAAAGTTAATGACCACGGCTATCCAGCCACCATATGCATCCTGATGGCATCATGCCCATGCCCCTCATAGCCTGCCACTGTTGGCTGTCTTTGTCAGATATGTTATTAAACCGTTGTCGTTGCCTTCTGCCGGAGATTCTCACTAGCCCGCGAAATCTTCCCGCTCAATTGCCTTCTGCCTTGTATTCAACGGCAATGCATGCGAAAATACATCCTCTGCGCTGCACAAACAAAAGCTTTGGCTCTGCGTAGGAAATTTTGTTTCAAGCAGGGTGCTGGTAATTTTTTCTGAGCGGAGTATTTTGCCTTGTTTATTCCAGGAATTACCGGCATTCTTTGTGCAGATGCAGTGTTCAAAATCCCAAAGCTATGACAACAAACTATGCTCCCAGCATTTAAAGTTGAGAAGAAACTAGTGATTGGGGAGTTCAACGCGGGATATCCATAAAATGGATTTCTATAGTTGACTACATTGAGACCTTTGCCCCTATCCCCGAGATGAACTTCATTCACCTTGGTCTAGCTATTGTTACAACTCATGGATGGACTATGCATCAAATAAATAGAAGTGAAGGGTGCATTTCTCCATGGGTATCTACAAGAGGAGATTTACATGGAACAACTACATGGAGTCATTCAATATTCTTCATTGATTTGTCAATTGAGGCTCTATGGCCTCAAGTAGGCCCCATGTGTTTGGTACACTGAGATGGATTCCTTTCTTCTCTCTATTGGGTTCTATAGATGCCAGTTAGATCCAAATATCTGCATCTTGAGACAAGAGAATGCTCTTCTCTTTTTGTTCCTTTGTTGATGATTTGATTTGCCATGATTGACTTTGGTCACTTGCACTTCTTTCTTGGGATCAAGATCATTCAAAACTCTTCTAGGATCTCTATTACAAAAGCTAAGTATGCTCTTGATCTCCTTGTTCATTTTCATATGGCTGATTGTAAGCTTTCACCAACTCCCTTTCTATTTGGAATCAAGCTTGAGACAAAGTGTTACACACCATTTGTTGATGCTACCTTGTGTCATCAAATTGTTGGCAGCCTCATCTATGTGACTCATACTCACCTAGACATCTCATTTGTAGTTAGAAATGTTTCACCCTTCATGTGAAAGCCACATGAACTTCATTGGAGAGAAGAAAAAACATTTTGCACTACATATAGGACACTCATACATATGGGATTCTTTATGTAGCAAGCACAAGTTTAGATTTGATTGGATATATGGACTCTAACTGGGTTGGTGATCTTGATGATTGCAAGTCCACATTCAGCTATAGTTTTCACCTTAGTTATAGTCCCATTTGTTGGTAGAGCAAGAAGCAACATGCCATTTCTCTCTCTTTGACTAAGGTTGAATATCGGTGAGTTATCAATGCCACCACTAAGGCTATTTGGCTTTAGAATATCCTCATTGAACTTGGCATCACTTTTCAAAAGCCATCAATAATCTACTCTGATGACCAAAGCACCATCCAAATCTCGAAGACCTTGGTCCATCATCAATGGACTAAAGACTTTGGGATCCACATGTATTTTCTTAGGGAGCTAATTCAAAAGTAGGACATTGATTTTCACTATTGTCTAATAGTAGAGAAGGTTGTAGATATCTTCACCAAACCCTTCATTTAGAGCAAGTGCATCCATATTCGGGCTCTCTTAGAGGTGCGAGAGATTTCTTTAGGGGCACTTAGCCCTTCTTGCTTCATCCTCTCATGGGAAGGGGGGGCGAGGGTAGGTGGGGTAGGGAGTTTTTTACCACTGGGTTTTCTTTTCTCCTTTTCTATTTGAGGGGATCTTTTGTACATTGGTACCTCATTAGGCCTTGTTGCTAGGACCCATCTTTAAGTGTATTTCTCTTTTCTTCCCCCCTAAGTTGCACTTAAAGGGGGTGGTAGGTGTGAACATGGTAATTCTCCTATCTGGTTCACATCAACACAAGTTTTAAACTTCCTTTTGGAGCTTGATTTTTTTACATGATCTAAACAAGTTAGATACTAAAGATTTTATTTTTAGTTGGTAAGGGTTGAATTTGTGGTACTCTCTCATAAAACCAAAAAAATGATTTACAACAAATCCAATCTCCATCATCCTGAGAGTAGAGCAATGTATCCAAATGAGGCCAACTAAAGAGTAAGGGCCTTCAAGACCATAACCAATTACATCCTTAGAAGAAAGAAAAAGTAAATAAAGTATGTTCACACAAGAAGAAGAATACATTGCCAAAATTTCCATCATCATAATAACTAGCAAAAGTACCCTAGAAGACATAGAGCATAATATGGAAGCGATAGAGGACAAGGAGTATGAGAGCATAATATGCCAACATTTGATCTAACCAACTTCAATTTTCTCCATTTTAGCATGCATGGATCCCAACTTTTGAATTTCACAAGTGAATTCACTTTGTCCCTCTTGGTACACATAATTAGTAGGGGAATCCATAGAGGCACAAGAAAAGATAGAGTGCTAAGCTAAAGCTTAGGAGAGCAAGAAATGTGAGAGTAGAAAAGGAAACACCACTAAGAGAAATAACTTCATCTTGTGAGCTATATAATATCATAGTAAATTAGTTATAGTAACATATTGAGCATGTCACACATGAAAATATCCAAATTGACAAACTTCTTAGAATTCTCAACATAGAAATAGTCACTCTTATGAAAGTTGTTGTCCTTGATGTATCTTGAGAATGTTAGGGAAAGTTCATCACATTGGAAAAATGGATTAAAATCATTGCATGTTGAATAGGCTGCAAAAACTTGAAGCATGCTAACTCATTGTTCCCTTCTCTAATATCATAACCCTTGATTTAGCACTCCATCCTAATGTGATAACATTAGTTATGAACACAAATTTTCTTTTCAAATTATGTGATTCACATCTATTCTTGTTGTAAACTATTGTAACGAGGACTTTGTTGGTACTTATATTGGTATCCCTATGAAACTCTACCTATAGCCAGTTCTTTCTTTTCATGTTGTCAATGCTAACTAAGATATCTCCCTTGTTAGGTTGCAAAATTTCATTGTCTCAATTTAGCTGTGGATTGTTCAAGGTTACATTGTGCCAAGTGGAAGATGAAGAAACTCCCAGCGATTGGAGACTAAAGTATGAAAAAGGAGGGGAAGATGTTTTTCAACTCATGGTAGCTCTAGTATGGTGTTGTACCCAATCCGAAACTCAATTGTGTTATATTAGATTACTTGTTGTTTGTTGTTAGTTTACCAATCAATTGAAACTAGAAATAGTCCTTTCTGGTCAAGTTTTGTCACGTTGAAGTCTAGTATTGCGGATTGTTGTTCATCAATTTTAATTTTAAAATATTAATTATTAATTGAGATTATTAAAACTAGAATCATTATTAAGATTTTAAAAATTGTAAATCAAAAATAGAAAATAAAAAACAAAAAAATAAAGGTGCACTTCTTTAAATTTCCTTGCCTGTTTTGAAAATGATGAGGAAGTAAATAAATTATGCCTAGTTAACAAGATGGAAATGAAGGAGAATAGTTGTCAAAGGAAGAAAAAAAAAAAGACAAGAAAATTTCAATTTCCTAGTGACTTTGACATTGAATATGTTAAGGGAATGTAAGGTACCTAGCCTGAATTCACACAATCAATAGCAGACTGAAAAGGACAAACACTGATCTTGCACTATTATAATGAATTTCCAGATCTGATTAAACATAGATTTAGGATATTGCACTGTTAACACTGGGATCAATCTTCATACAACCATCATTGAATATAAATGAATCTTTGACTGAAAATGAATTGTGCACTGAACAATATAGGATATATCAATGGATAACACTCAGAATTGCAAACCCCATAAGTTTCAATGTTCTTAGATAAGCCCAAACTAATCACAGCAGTAACAGATTAAAAGACTCAGATCACTAAACAATAGTTAATACTGATCTGATACCCGACACAAAATTGATTGAGTAGACATGATGGTATCACTACTTATACTCCCGTGACTATGGCTACGGGGACAACTCCAGGTGTTTGTGTTGATCCACCAGAACTCCAGGGTGTGTTTGCTCTGAGGGTGAGTAATATCGATCGAGTTGAGCGCACTCCACTAACCGTTTGGGAGATTGAGCAATATACTGTGATTGAACTTGAGATCGAGCTACAAATGTGCACTTTGATATGAGCCTAAGTCATGGTTGCGCCCAAAATTGTGCCACTATCTCCTTGCGCAGGGGTATAGATGACAGGTGTGGCCAAAGCCTGAGGCTCGGCCACAAACTCGCTTAATCGTGCTTCCTTCTAAGGGCATGTCCCCATGTGGCTGTTTAGCTTATTTTAGCTAGCAACAACTGCTCAATATTTGTAGGAGTATTTTGTGGAGCTGGTGGCCCCATGAACTTTACTTTTTCCTGCTTATTTTTTCTGCTTAAAATAAGCAGTCAATTTAAATTTTATTTTTTCAATAGTTTAATTTGTTTTTAATTTTTTACTTTACCTTTTTCACTCGATTTAAATATTAGAAGTATGGTAATAAATATAATAAACACAAATATTTAGTTATGCTACCTGAAATGTATGGTATTTAAAAATATTTTGAAATGATTATCATTGTGTTGTAAGGAGACATGCTCTCTTAAACCAACTTTCATTAATTTACGTGAAAGATCAAGAATAATACTCTTTAGTAATGTATATGCTCTCAAAATGAATGTGCAGATCTAGATTCATTTTCTAGCACCAATTAAAGTGTATTCTTATCTAAATGAGATTGATATCTAGATAAATACTTATGAATAATCAAACCAATACACAGCGGACAATTATTATTTAATTAACTCTAATTGCAGCACCATGCATTTTCAAATATGTATCCTAGATGAGCTTAATTGCAGCTATTTGTACATACAGCAGAGATAAGTATATGATAGTAGTTTTAGTAGGTTTTAAAGTTTTTTCAAAAATTTCTCGAGCCTTAGGATTCTTTAGATTTATATCTATAAGCAACTGGTACTACCAAAAAAACACAGAATTGCAACTCCAAAATCCTACTTCATTGGTTGGAGTTTCCTTTTCAATTGTCACTTCTTCTGTGACCACTTCTTCATTGAGCCCTTGTGTACTAGGAACAAACTCTGGGAAGTAGTCATCATTATTAGAGGAGAACAAGTTTTCACCTACATTGTCTTGTGAAAGTAATGAAGTGAAATTTACAAAACCATGTTGAGGAATTGGACGGTATGTAGTATTATCCATGAAAAGGAATAAGTGGTTGGTACCTACATTAAAACAACAAAATGCACAATATGATTTTTTATCAGTTATACGAATCCAAAATTTTAAACAAACAAATTATATTAATAAGTTTATAGGTCTATTAACTATATTGTCTTTTTCCTATTAAATCATTGCCTTTGCCCTCTTTTAAACTGATTTGAGCTTATATTAAAATCTTATAAAAATACTATCATAAGCAATGATGGCTAATATATATTTATTCTATATTTTATGAAATACTTCAATATTTGAAAAAAAAATCTTCTTAATTATAATCAAAATTAAATCTATTGTTCTGGTTTTGAAAGGTCTTGAAATCTTTAAATCAAAAATCATAATGTAATCTTCAAATTCAACAAAAAAAATGACAACATGAATTAAAAATTATAAACAACCAAAAAAAAAAAAACATCCCAGAAGATATAAAAGAACCAAAAGTTCAAGATTACACCTATTGAAATAGTAAAAACTATTATCTGTCACTTAATCTAACATTCAATAACGATCCTGAGCATTACTTATTGAGATATGCATGATCAATCTTTGTTTTATTTGTTGGCCTCTCCATCAATACATTTTTGACAACACTGTAGCTAAATTTTAAGAGTCATGCATTCTAGTGTTGCCTGTCAGAACCCTGGTGGTTCTCAAACTGAAACCCTAATTGTCTTTGTTTGATTTTTGCAAATTTTTGGTTTTTGTGATTTTTGAGGTTTTTTGATAAAATGATAAATGCTGCGATTTTACTAAGAAATTGCAAATAAAATCTAAATAAATTCAATATGGCAATTTTATGCTCAAATATGATAGGCGCCTCAATGTATTCAATTTCCAGAGCAATTACAATGATATAGATGGAGCTAGAAATGAAAGACAATGAATTTATTGATGAAAAACCTGATTTTCTGTAAGTGGCGGCTGCAGCAATAAATGCTGATGTACGGCCAGAAATAAATAAATCTCCAGACTCTGATTTCAATGCCGAATCTCCAGTGAATGCTCAAGACAAAGCCAACGCCCAAAACTGAGAGCCAGAATCTGAGGACAGGAGAATAATCTCTGAAGACAAGAGTACGGCCTGCGGGTACAGTAGTACGGCCAGTCTGCAGCAATAATAATGATGGTACTGACTCCAAGAATAGAT
The DNA here is from genome assembly GCA_007258455.2 of Sequoia sempervirens. Classification (NCBI taxonomy): domain Eukaryota; kingdom Viridiplantae; phylum Streptophyta; class Pinopsida; order Cupressales; family Cupressaceae; genus Sequoia; species Sequoia sempervirens. The sequence goes on from VDFB02203467.1 coordinate 42,591, forward strand.
GCCTGGTCTCTGAATGAACCCTTGTGATGAAATCGCCTTGACAGTCTGATGATATCCTCTGTAAATCTCTGAATAAATAACTGGTTAAGCTCAGTCTGTGACTTCTGGATGAAATCACCAAGTGCCAGCTTCAACTGATATTTCACAGCCTCAGTCTGCCTGATCTCTGAAGAGTTTTCGTTCTCCAGAAACGATCGTCTGCCAGAAACCCTAGGGTTTGCAAACTCCAATGCTTAGATGCAAGAAGACAAAATTGAATAATAACAGGATAGTTCGATTTTGCCTTGAGAAGAAACATATATCCTTCTTTGAAAAGTTTGACCTAATTCTCCATTAAAATAATCATTTAAATAAATGATTTAATTTTCACCTTTTGACTTAGGAGAAATGATTAATTATTGGCGTCCACTTTTAATGAGTATTAAATGCTCATTAAGTCACATTTTAATAATTTATTATAAAGTATAATGAATACTTTATAATTTTAAGCCAAATAATTAAATATTTAAATATTTCAATAAAGTGACTTTATTATAAAGTCAAATTATTAAATATTTAATAACTCATTAATTACTCCTTATTTCTCCGTCAAATCAACCAACTGCTGAATTGGGTCGATTCTGAGCTGAATGGCTGAACCAGGTGCCCTGCCCAAAATAGCAGCTTCCGCCTGACCTAACTTTCTAAAAATAGAAAGTTCCTGAAAAAGCACTTTGGAAGATTCTGGCCCAACCTGACACAACTGGGAGCTACCAAACACTGAGTAACTGCCTCCGATGATCCTCTGCACACCCTGTCAGCCTACGAGGATCGAAATTATAGGCTAACTCCTTGACAAACAGTGTCAGCTAAAACGAGGACATGACAGTCCGCCCTCCCTGAAATTGCTTGTCCTCAAGCAATCTCTGCAAATAAGCTGCACTGCACCTGGATCCCATGGGAAGTACCGGACAATGTTCCTGCTGGTCACCACTGACTCCTGTAACTCCCACAACTGATTAGCAAAAATAAAATACCATTCCCTATTAACCTCAGTGCGGTCCGGCATAGGATCAAGAAACTCAGAAGGAGGCAAGTCAAACGACAAGCAACACTTACCCCCTAAAACTGCACGAGATATACTATCATCCAACATATCAAGCACGTGCATACCACCACTGTGCACCTGAAACAAATCATGTACATGCGGATTAATCATGAAGCTATATGCGCTCTGCACCATATACACACTGTGATACTCCTCCGTGAGCTGAGTCTGAAATCCCAGTGCACTAGTAGGGTCCCAAACGCTATCATCACTCTGCTCAAGACCAGGATCAGGTGTACTCATATCAAACTCAAAGAGCGGATTGTCGTATGTAGATATAACATCTATCTCAAACAATGGATTGGTCACAAACGGAACCAAACCACTAGGCTGATCCCAAACGACTGCCTCAGAACCCCCGGGGTACTGAGCATAACCATGCCTGGTCTGCGCAAAATCCTGCTCTACCTTCTCGCTCTTCCCACTAACGAGAGAGATAGAACGAAGGCTGCCATCTGTAATCCCCCTCAACACATATTTCTTGCCCTGTACCTCAAATCTCATCTCCATTTTAGGCAAGTTGAGGGTGAACACACTAATGTCCTGTAGCCATCTCATACCCAGCACAAAATCCATCCCACCCAAGTTGACTACATAAAAGTCTGCCTGCAACTCATAATCAGTCAGCATGAGAGTGAGATTACAAATCCGTCGAGTGCAAGTGAGTGTATATCCATCTGCCACCCGAACTCTGAATCCAGCGAAATCCTCTGTCTGGAGTCTACATCTGCTGACGAAGCCCTCATCAATGAAATTGTGTGTGGCTCCAGTGTCGAGCATAGCAATACATCGCTGTCCTTCCACTAATCCCCTGAACCTGAATGAGTCATCCCGTACACTAGTAGATAATACCAACGGGGATAAGTTGGCATCGGGCCCAAACTCTGTAGAGGCATTCCCGGCCTCTGCATGTTCTGAAACAACCTGCTGGTCTGAATCATCAGACTCGTCATCATCATAGTAAACCCACATGGCGCGGTTGGCTCTGCCCTTCGGTCTCAAAGGACAATCATGCTCCTTGCTGTAGGGTGCTTTGCACCAATAACAGAGTTGTTTCTTCCTGCATTCCTCCCGAGTTGCATCATCAATTCTCGCAACTGGTTTCCTTTTTGGTTCTGCAACTGGTGTCTGACTCTCCTCGACAGGTAAGTTGTTTGCTTTAGGCTGAAATTGTTTCTTCGGAGCAGCAAGCTCCATACTCCTTGCCTTCCGCATCGCCTCCTGAAGTGTAGTAGGATCAAACGCCTTGACCCAGCCTCTCATGGGTTCTGCCAAACCCTCAACGAATAGTATGATAAGTCTCCGCTCCGAAATCCCTGTCACCATGACTGCCACTCTCTGAAACTCGCCAATGTATGCATCCAGACTACCCGTCTGTCTGAGCTGAGCCAACTCTCTGAAATACAATTCCGGATCCTTCTTATCGAATCTCTCTATCAGTCTGCTGGTGAACTCCTGATAGGTATTGACTGCATGATGGCCTAGCGTGTACATGCCATGGTGCCACCAATCGTGTGCTACTCCGTCAAGATGTAAAGTAGCAAATTTAATTGCCTCATCCTCCTGCATAGGCCTAAGTGACAAGTAATTGTCCAATTTCTGGACCCAAGACCTAGCTGATGTCTTCTCTGACCCATCAAAATATGGTAGCGTAATCTTACTCACCGCATACTGCAAGTCTCTATTCACTTGTGGCTGCTGCTGCTGATGCTGCGGGGGTCTACGGTCAAATCTACCTCCTCCTCTAGGTTTATAGACATCTATAAACTCATGAAATGTAAGTGCCTGCCGGATCTCAGGTGCTAGTGACATGTACTCACCATGAAATCTCGTCAAGTCTGCCACTGACATGCCATTCTGTGGCTGAAACTCCTGATGTTGTACCTGATGCTCTGCCCCTGGAGTCTGAGGTGGAGTCTCTCTAGGTAAGAAAGTAGGCTGGCCTGGCCTACGCTCCTGGTAGATCGGTGACGGCTGTCTAGGTACGGATGCCAATGGCTGATCCACTAGTGCAGTCCCGCTCGTCTGTCCAATCTGAATGTAGTGTGGTGTGTGGGCGTACACTGTCTAATGGTACCCATCAGCTGAGACATCATATCCATCATATTGTCGTGTCTCCGTCTAAACTCCTCATCGGTGATATCACCCTCTGCATGTGCCTTCCCTGGATCTCTACGTGCCTCTGTAGGAATCTCACGATCTGCCATTAGGGTTGCAACACTGTTCTCACTACTGTTAGAACTGGATCTGTGAATCCCAAGTACCCCTGACACTGTCTGACCCTCAGGGATAGGTGGACCTGTCCAATCCTCGTCTTTGCCTGTTCCTACGCCTCTCATATACTGAATAGGATCTCGGCTCATGAAAAGGCAAGCAAAAAGCACTCTGAATACTGAAAAGCACTGAAAAAGCACTGAAAAAGCACAGGATGGCAGGAGATCTGTGCTCTGATACCACTGTCAGAACCCTGGTGGTTCTCAAACTGAAACCCTAATTGTCTTTGTTTGATTTTTGCAAATTTTTGGTTTTTGTGATTTTTGAGGTTTTTTGATAAAATGATAAATGCTGCGATTTTACTAAGAAATTGCAAATAAAATCTAAATAAATTCAATATGGCAATTTTATGCTCAAATATGATAGGCGCCTCAATGTATTCAATTTCCAGAGCAATTACAATGATATAGATGGAGCTAGAAATGAAAGACAATGAATTTATTGATGAAAAACCTGATTTTCTGTAAGTGGCGGCTGCAGCAATAAATGCTGATGTACGGCCAGAAATAAATAAATCTCCAGACTCTGATTTCAATGCCGAATCTCCAGTGAATGCTCAAGACAAAGCCAACGCCCAAAACTGAGAGCCAGAATCTGAGGACAGGAGAATAATCTCTGAAGACAAGAGTACGGCCTGTAGGTACAGTAGTATGGCCAGTCTGCAGCAATAATAATGATGGTACGGACTCCAAGAATAGATGCCTGGTCTCTGAATGAACCCTTGTGATGAAATCGCCTTGACAGTCTGATGATATCCTCTGTAAATCTCTGAATAAATAACTGGTTAAGCTCAGTCTGTGACTTCTGGATGAAATCACCAAGTGCCAGCTTCAACTGATATTTCACAGCCTCAGTCTGCCTGATCTCTGAAGAGTTTTCGTTCTCCAGAAACAATCGTCTGCCAGAAACCCTAGGGTTTGCAAACTCCAATGCTCAGATGCAAGAAGACAAAATTGAATAATAACAGGATAGTTCGATTTTGCCTTGAGAAGAAACATATATCCTTCTTTGAAAAGTTCGACCTAATTCTCCATTAAAATAATCATTTAAATAAATGATTTAATTTTCACCTTTTGACTTAGGAGAAATGATTAATTATTGGCGTCCACTTTTAATGAGTATTAAATGCTCATTAAGTCACATTTTATTAATTTATTATAAAGTATAATGAATACTTTATAATTTTACGCCAAATAATTAAATATTTAAATATTTCAATAAAGTGACTTTATTATAAAGTCAAATTATTAAATATTTAATAACTCATTAATTACTCCTTATTTCTCCGTCAAATCAACCAACTGCTGAACTGGGTCGATTCTGAGCTGAATGGCTGAACCAGGTGCCCCCGAAATAGCAGCCGCCTGACCTAACTTTCTAAAAATAGAAAGTTCCTGAAAAAGCACTCTGGAAGATTCTGCGAAGGCCCAACCTGACACAACTGCAAACTGGAGCTACCAAACACTGAGTAACTGCCTCCGATGATCCTCTGCACACCCTATCAGCCTACGAGGATCGAAATTATAGGCTAACTCCTCGACAAACAGTGTTAGCTAAAACGGGGACATGACATTGCCATTCTTTGGGTTGCAAGGCTTTGTTATTTCAGATTGGCAAGGAATTTACAGAATAACTACCCCGGCTGGTGCTAATTATTCTCTTTCTGTCTTAGGTGTAGGTGCAGGAATTGACCTGGTACTGCAATTTTCTCTTGCTTTGTTATTAAAAAGGCACTTTTCTCTCTTAGCCAAACCTTTGGATTACTACTGCTAGAAATTATAGGGTACCCTTGTAGTGAATATTGGGTATAATTAAAGGTTAATTTATGGTGGACATTTTATTATAATATTTATGGGGCATCCACATATACCTGATTTTTCTCTTTACAAATCTGTTTGGCAGGTAATGGTTCCCTTCAATTTTACAGAATTCATTAATGATCTAACTTACCAAGTCATGCATCTTGTCTCTGCTTCTATTTTTAACCCAGTATTGTTTTTCAATAGCATTTATACCATGTTTTATACAGAACTTCATTAGCAAGGTAATATGGATATAAATTTTAATTCATTAGCAAGGTAATATGGATATAAATTTCAATTGATTAGCAATCTCTGAATGATAAATGGATTCAATGAATGTCATTAATTATTGTGATTTCTTTGTATCAATAGCCTTTAGCAGCACTTCAATTGCCTTTTAAAACCATTGCATCTTATTGCTACAGCTCACATGCATCATGTCTCTGCTTCTGTTTTTCATCCAGTATTGTTTTTCAATAGCATTTATACCAGTTTTAAACAGAACTCCTGATTGAGTATCCTATTAATCAAATCGACTATTAAAAACTTTGAAGGTCTGAAAGTTGCAAATTTCCCAATCCCTTGTTTATTGCAATAATCCATAACTTTCAAGTCAGCATGTTCCATTTCTGATAGGAATCTATATGTGGGCAGATTTCACTATTCAAGTCTATTCAATCCCTACTCCATTTTTTAATTTAACACATATTCTGGACCTTTTGATAATAGAATTGAAAAGATATATCAAAATCAAAATAATATTTGATTCTTTTCTCTAAAAATATAATTTACTTCTCTAAGCAGTAAATGTTAATATTATTTTAGTGTAGATTTTTGGTTGGTATTGTTGGGTTTGAGCTCCAGTTGTTTATCTCACTTTCAAAAATAAATGAAGACAGGAATTCTCTAAGTAGTAAATTAATCTCAGAAATGCAAGGAAGTGAGTAAACAACCACACAATTAAAGATAACAGAGATTTACCATGGAGAACCCAAACTTCATGGAAAACATAATCACAATCTCTAATGGAAATACAAGTTACGGATCTGAATCAAAATAATATTGTTAAAGGATTACGATATTGCAGAGTACGGAAATATAAATCATGCTATAGTGGTTAACATACCTCAATTGATTAGTATAAAACGTAGCTTTCAGAAATCTGTATTCAGAAGGAGAGCAGCGTCAAAATGAAAATATAATAATTTTGAGCAAAGAAAATGTATTAACAAAACTTTGTGCAAGAAGGAAAAAATTGGAGGGAAAAAATTAACTAATATAAAAAAAGAGGGACATTAATAATATGGTGCCAAATGTCATATTATTTCTATTTCCAGCAGCTGCTTACTTCCAGCCCCCCAAAATTTTGCAAAGCCTATTCACAATTTTTAAGCAGTGCTGCTTCACAAAAATAGGATAAGATTCCAAATTATCCAAATTTCATTAAACAAAATTTTCATGGGGACACTTAACTGCTTAAATTTAAGCAGAAATGCTTAATTTTAAGCAGAAATTTGAGTTAAGCAACAGCATGGGGACAGGGGGTAAGATTTGCTCCACAAACAACTACAATCTGTGACACCAAATTATGAGTGAGAAATGGATCTGAGGAATCCATGGAAAGAACTATGGCACTAGGTGAGGGCTACGTCTCACCTGGCGCATCTAGCAAAGAGCAACGTCCCTGCAAATCATGATCATAATTCCCTTTTTTGTGATGATCTTCGATGAAAAGCTCCCATATATGTATGAAAACAAATGCACCTTCCAACTAGTCGGCCAAAGGTTTTAATTCAAATTTATATGTTATTATTGAATAATTTAAATTTATTTTATTTTTTATTATTTAAAATTTAATAGTTATTATTAATATTTAATTATTATTTAGAATATATTTAAAATCCAACAGGAGTGTTTATAAACACTATTTTCCACCTCCATTCAAATTTAGGTCCCTGTTAAAATGGGGACATGACAATCCTCCTCGCCCAGATGTTGCTTTCCCTCAAGCAACTACAATCCTATGTCCGTGATCAACACTTGATGAAATAAATGATTCCAAGGGCATGTCTTCTTATACCAAGTCTTCCGCTGATCCACTCTAATATTAACAACATCAGGCCCACAATTGTGACGCAACTCATCATGATCCCAATGAATGAGTGCCCCAAACATATCAATACCTAGATCCCAACTCATCACACAATCATGTCCAGTAGACACGAGAGGGTAGTTGTATCTCCAAAGGCCATCAACTCCAACCAACTTCCCCACTCCGAGAGAACTCCCATGAATGTGCAAAACAAGGGAAGAAGACTTGTTTCATTGTATCCATTTCTAAATCATACAATAACCTCCCTCATCCATCTAGAGCTCATTTCTTGGGACCAACAAGATCCTATCTTTAGACATGTTAAAAAATGATGAAACTTCAGTTGAATTTATGTGAATCTGTGATAATCTCCTAGAAAGTGACCACAAAAAGGGTTTTAAAATAGATCTTGATGAAAAAAATATTATTGGGAAGAATCTAAGTTCCTTAATCCAAAAAATATAAAAAATAATTAATTTTTTTTTTAAAAGTAAAAACATTGCAGTCCCCTAAAGAAAACCTCTTTGAGATGTTATAAAATTCAAAAGAGAAAGAAATAAAAATTGGTGTATAATAATGAAAACTTATTTGAGGTGTCAATATATGAGTAATTAATCCTTTCCTTGACATCTTTATAGTGATATGACCGATTTCCATTCTTGGTAGAAGAGTCACAAGAGGTTAACTTGGGTATTGATACTAATCTAAAATCACCTATCTTGTAGTAAGTATATCGATCAAGGAATGAGAAACCATGAAGGATATCCTTAAGAAATATACAGATAATTTTTCTTGGTCCTATGCAAATATGCTAGGTTTAGATCCTTTACTTGTTGTACACCATTTACTGGTGCATCAAAACACCAAACTAGTGATATAAAAACTTTTTAAGATGCATCCATGAGTTGCACTATTAGATAAATAAGAGGTTAAGAAGCTATTGGAGGTTGGATTTATTAGAAAAATGATTATCCAAAATGGATCTCCGACATCATACCTGGGTGATCCCACAATAGTGGTTTACAAATTTTGGCCAAACTGGACACTGAAATAAATTTTTTTACCTAAATCTTCACTTTCGGGCACCTATGGCAGCTAAATCGTGAGGAATTTGAAGATGATGAAAACTAGAGTTTCGTACATTTTTTCTGTAGACTCTAAATATTTTTTTTTCAAAATTTTTGGAATTAGATTGCACTTTTTTTCCATCTCCCTCAAAAACTAGTTTTTTTTCAGAAAACAACATTTTCAAAAAGTGATGCTCACCGTATAACGTATAACTTTTTTTCCATGAAGGAAAAAATTCTAATTCTTTCAAATTCAGATGTGTAACTCTGATATCTAGTGCTTCCGCTTGGTTAGATATTTTTTTATTGAATATTTTTTCTTTAATCAAGTTTCGAAGTCAAACCAATTACAATTTAGACATAGTGTGACCGTATAACGCGTAACTTTTTTTGTATGTATCAAAATTCAATTTATTTATTTTTGTTGGATCAAGGACTCCAATATCTGGTGCACTCATATTTTTCAATTTTTTTTTTGATAATCTTCTATTGTTCCACATGTGAACAAAGAGCTTGATTTTCGATGAAAAACCTACATTCACAAGAAATAAAAAAAATTAATAATCAAATTAAATTTAATTAAAATTATACTTTTTTGGAAGCTTATAATAAGGACTACATACTTACAAAAAAATAAATTTTAAATGAATTCATTTGATCTCCCAAAAGGTAAATCAAAAGTGGTTTTTATCACCATTTGGATAGGTGTAAAGGAGACTCTATTATAAGTATGGTTTAAAACTAGCAGGGGTTCTATCCAAGGGGGCTTGGTCTAAGGTGGTTTGATCAAACCCTATTCAATTGGAATCCTTTAAATGGAACTTTTCAAGTCTTAAATCATTATATTTTCTAAAAATATGTGATTTCAGCAAAAATCAGGATCTCCCAGAAAGTGTAAACCACTATTGTGGCAGCACCCACCTATTAGTAAAGAAACAAATTAGAGCTTACATAGACTTCATAAATCTCAACAAAGCATGTTCCAAATATTATTTTCCACTTCCAAACATAGAGATGATCATTGATATTACTATAGGACATGAGTTTTCATCCCTTATAGATGGTTTTTTGGATATATTCAAATTTATATTTCCCCCAAAGACCAACACAAACTAGCCTTTATTGCTCCTTTGGGAACCTTTAACACTCAAAAAAATTGACACTACATGCTAAGTCATAAGATCAAGCTCATATCTATAATTGACCAACTCAACCATCTTCATTCAAAAACATCTCTTCTAAGTTGTATGGTTCATGTTACTCAATGAATTTGATATAGAATATGTAGATTAAAAAAAGCAAAGGATAGGTAATGATAAATCAACTTGCAAATGCACCTCTCACAAATAAACATCATCTCATTTTGTACTTTCATGATGAGTATATCTTCACTCTAGATGATTCATAATCTGATAAATTATATTTTAATAGTTCATATACCCATAAAGGATCAAGCATAGGAATATCTTTTGTCACTCCTCAAGGTGATTTCAATCCTAAAACTTGTATACTGGATTCTCATGCATAAAAAATATAGTATAACATAACGCCCTCATCAATGGTCTCAAAAAAAGAAATCCAATGGAAAACCCAATATCTCTTAGTTTATGGGGATCCATAGATTATCATAAGCCAGGTCAACAATAAATATCAGACAAAAGATGAGAATCTAATCCCTTACAAAAATATGGTATACAATTTCAAGGAATAATTTACCTCCATATAATTTGAGTAGGTACCTAAAATCAACAACAAAACAACAGATGTCATGGTCACCATCGAATCTCTCCTAAATATGCCACAAGATAGTACTCATGATTTTTTATTTTTTTAAACATGTTGGTTCCCGTGTATCATGTCCCTTATTTATAACTTTTTTGTGATTTTTGGTCCCAACAATCCCTAGTATCATAATATCTATACTTACCAACAATAACACCATTCCGTCAAACCTATCTTGAACACAACATAAAATATTTATCTAATATTCTTCCCGCTTCACCATCCTTATTGACACACTCTATCGAAGGAGCTTTGATAATTATTTACTTATATGCCTTAAATTGAAAGAGGCTTCTCTTAAAATTAAAGAGGTTTGTGATGGTATCTATGGTGTACACACTAGCAGCATGGTCCTAACCAAAAACCTCTTGAGTATAGGTTACTATTGGCCCACTATGGAACAATATGCTTATATCGATATATAAAGAGTTTTTATCATGTTAAAAGCATAGATGTCTAATTCACATATTATCATCGATGTTGCGACCCATCACTACTCATTGGCCCTTTTAACAATGGGTTCTTGATCTCGTTGGTAAGATTAATCCATCTTCCTTCAATGGAAACAAGTTTATTGTAACTATCATCAAGTACTTTACCAAATGGGTTGAATATATTCCCCTTATATATATATATATATTGTCCATCAAATGTCAAAGTTCATCTTCCACTACATTATCTCTCTATGGCATCCCTTCTGTCATTGTCAATGATAATGGTAATTCATTCAAAAATAATAAATTTTACACTCTTTGCAAGTGACTCTATATCCAAAACCATTGATCAATCCACCCCATATTACCCATAAAGTAATGGTCAAGTAGAGGCATCTAATAAAACCATCTTAAAAATCCTCAAAATGATTTTCAATGATGTTGGACATGATTAGTACTTACAACTTAATCCTACCCTTTGGTCCTATCGCACTAGCATTAGTACACCAACTAGTGTGACTTCCTATTCACTTTTCTTTAGTTCTGAAGTCATCTTACCTATTTAGATAAAACTTCTATCATTGCATGTTTCCTTGTGTAATCTTATTGATGATGAAGAGTATCAAGTCGCCCACCTACATGTGTTATAGTTTATTGATGAGAATCATCTCAAATCCCTTAACCATGTATATTTATACCAAAATTGTTACAAGTATGAAGGTGTTGTCATTGATGTCAATTGGTTAGCTGGTTGTTGATGACATGTATGTTGGTTATTGTTTTTATATATTGAGGATATTGAGAAAATTGTAATAAAGAAAGGTTGCAGGTATTCATTGTTTGCTTCGAGTTTTGCTCCAGGTTTTTCTCCAAAATGTGATGCTATGCTAGTGAGGATCTAAGGTATTATTCATGATTTTTGGAAGTTGCTATATCCATATTTTTGGTTTTTGGATCATTGTACAATGCAAGTTACGTTCACCAGTTGTAAACCATGCTTTTCTAGGTATCTGGCTGAGGTTTGAGAGAAATGTAGTTGCTCTGAATTTCTTCTTGTTTGAGTCTTATGACTTGTTGTTCTTAGGATAAGTTGAAGACTTCGTGTTCAAGTTAATTTTGTTATCCAGAAAGATTGGATCTTGTTGAGGTTGAGTGTGCTTAATTGATTTATGTGTTTTGCACTGGTTTTGGCTAACCTTGTGTTAAACACTACTTACAAAGATCATGGAAGCATGGTGAGGCATGTTGGGACTTATTTAGGTCCTCATTAAGTATGTGTTCGGGTCACCCTCATTCTAATTCCACCGTAGAATGTTTTTTGTGCCAACCTAATTTGAATTTGTAAAATACAAATGGTGTGTGGCTGACTTTGGATGAATTTCAAGGTTGAAGATGGTATAAATATAAGTTGCTCGATGTTGAGAAATGAATGAATGAATGAATGAGAAAGATACATGTGAAATAGTGTGTGTGTGTGTGTGTGTGATGCAAGTTTGAGTAGATCAGTGTGAAATTCAAGTGGTGAGTTTTCAGAGGCAGTGAGCTAAAGATGTACTCTATCATTCAAGTCAATTGTGGTGGAAATATCCATTGAATTGACATTGTTTTCTCTTTGTAACAAATCTCTTTTGTCTTCTTTTGTAATTTTGTAGCATTGAGCCTTCCAGGTGGTTAACCCTTACTAGACAGTGAGTCCTATTCTGGACAGTGAGTCATGTTCCAGATAGTGAGTCCTGTTTTGGTAGTGATATTTTCTAGCAGTAAGCCTTTGTATTCAGTTTTGATATTCTCTATATTGTGAACTAATCCTCGCCGTTTTTTTTCCCTTATTGGTTTTTCCATGTAAATTTGGTGCTATTGTGTGTATGGTTTTGCTTCTTTCAGTTTCTTCTTTTGCACTTAATGATTAATCGTATTAGCAGAGTAAAGTATTTATGAATGATAATAGATTTGATTTCTGGTGGAAGTTTTAAAGGTTGAATTTTCTACAACTGATTCACCCCCCTCTTGATTGTCTTGTTCAACAAAAATCATATCTATCATAACTACAATAAGAAAATTAGGTCTCATGATTTGATATCGATGATCTTGTTCTCAAGGAAAATGACAAAAACTACAAGATAGAGACAAGAAGGGTAAATTTTAGCCTAGTTGGTTAGACCCATGTGCCATTACTATTGAGTGTGGTGTAGGAGCATATCAATTGGCTATGTCTAAGGGTGAAGAACTTGATAGGCCAATAAGCATCATGCACCTCAAATATTTGCATGCCTAGTTTGAGGAACATCCCAATAGAAAATACAATGAAAACAAAAAATTGAAAAAAATGAAAAAGTACAAAAAATCAAAATAGTAAAGATAAAAAATCATCCACTATTGAAAACCACTTTTGGTGGCACCTTGGACAATTATTGTGGTGAAAACCTACTTGCAAGTGCCTTATGTAATAAATTAAATTTTACCATACTTTTAGGCCCTTTTCTAACACCTATCCACGAGCCTATTACATTCACCTATCCATCCATTCCCATCATGGTATTCTACTCATGTATCCATAGCATTCTAGATGTATTATTGTACATTAGGGGGTTAAGTGATTACTTTTTTCTTTGGAATAAATATTGAGATGTGTCTTCTAGCTCACTTAGTGATCTAGATGCCTTCTATAATAAATGACTTACATGTATTTTTTATCCTATTAATAAAAAAATCTATTTTCCATAAATAAAACCTCACACAATAAGACATGGTTTACATCCACAAGCTATGCACTTGAAACATAATGTTTTCACCATCAAATCAAGAACTCAGATTCAATATCAATAAAAATAGTTTGTCACATCATTTTCCATTATGAAATTGCATGTTTCATCCATCAATTTCCTTCATGGGATGCATCCTTCCCCAAATCAGGTATAATCCTCATCTATTTATGTTATTAACACCTTGACAAAAGGTAGTACTCTTGTACATGTTAGTTGACAATTGATCTTTTGTTTCTTTGATTTATCCTTGATGTTTGATTTATGTTTTTTTATCTTTTGATTTCTTTTTAATGTTTTGATAAATATTTTAACCCATACTATGCCTACTCGTAGTACCATGCAATCATCATATATCATGGTGTGCTTTGATTAGTATATATTCCAAGGAATAGTATATTATTTATGTGTGTCATGTTTTTTGGTTTTTCTCTCATAGGACCCACCACATTCAATCACCTTGAGATATAATGTGAACTCCTATTTGTGTCTAATGGTTGTTTCACTGTGTAGCCACCAAGAGATTCAAATTCCTTGTGAGTGTTGGTGATCCGAATTAAGAATTTGGGGGACAATACCTAGTGTACAACCTATTTTAAAAAAATAGTACATAAAAAACAAACTCAAAAAGAGATGTATACGAATCAAGAATTTGGGGGACAATACCTGGCATAGAACCTGTAATACTATTAACTTTTTAGCACAAAACATCACTCAAAAAGAGATGTATGTTGCTATAAAAATGCTTTATTATCTTCCAATTTAAAATTTTATAAATTCTTACAAAATATCAACAATCACCACATCCTTTGGGATTTGAAATGAACAGCTGGATATGGATAAATGACTAACAAAATACAAAAATACAAAAAAAAATTGCACCCCAACTTGGCGAGGTCATAACTCCTAGCTCGTGGGACAAAATTTGGACTTCTTTACACCATTGGAAAGATCTCCAAGAGATCTAATTTGAGTCTCTTTGAAAGTGTGCCTTTGATAACCCATTCCAAAGGACCAAAAAAATTCCTAAGGCCAAATTCCACTCTGAAGGCCTCCAAAAGTGTGATTTACTAAAATGTAGAAAATACTAAATTTTTTATTTTTGATATTTTCCACTATTGGCTCTACATACACCACCCAAATGCTCTTGGATCAATATAGGATCAGTCAGGGGTATCCTATTGTTTTCTATTTTCTTATGAGTTAGTCCATGCATTAGATACATTATCACCGTGGTCTTATATACCTTGCTACATAAAATGCATTATATATCAAAACAAGGTTTGTCTCTATATGTCAACATAATGAAGCATTTCAAAATACCTATTTCTTCATGTATCATCATGATAAAATCATTTATCCTCATTTTTCATTTCCTTTCACTTTTCTTGCATATATTCTCCATATCATATTTTTCAATCCACTTCATTTTTTCTTGATCCTAGCTCTTCATTTATCTTCTATTTTCTTCCACGATTTTCATCTTTCATTTGAATTTTTCCTCGTAATTATTTCAAGAGCTTATTCAGATAGTTTTGTACAACTAATTTCTCAAGGGGGCATCATCTTACCACCCAATCTTTCATTGTTTCTTCTACCTAACTAGGGAATATCATCACTTCATCTCTTTTAATCCATTTCTTCCTAGTTACTTTTATTTTCTTCTTTGAAACAATGTTACTTTGAACATCATCTTAAAGAGGAGGAAATTGTAAACACTAAAATAATTCTCCCTTCATCCATCATTATTTGATCATTTTATTCATTAATATTCATCAACATCCATTACTATCAGATTATTTATCATATATTATCCTTCATAATTAGTTAATTAAATAGTTCCTATTATTTAATTAAAGTTGGTTAACATTATCCATTAAATTAATAAATTAAATACTCTTTATTCACCTATCATACAAAAATTATTAAATTATTATCCATTTAATTAATAATTAAATCCTAAAAATCCACTTCATCTAGTTAACACCTAATATGTTCAGTCTACTCAGTCATGCTCTAAGTCCACTCATCAATCTATTCACTCCACTCATTCATATGCTCGGTTAACTCATTCATGCAAATAGTCAAGTCTCCCTAACTCCCTCCATGCATTTAGTTAAAATTGCTTCATACAAGAAGTTAAATCATCAATCAAGTTTGTTAACTCTCTAATCAATTAGGCTGACTAATAATTGTTATTTTAGTTAAAAATTAAAATAATTTCTTTACTCCCTCATACTTACCACCTCTCCTTATCAAGTCCACTAATCTTGGATCAACCTTATGATCTAATATCAAATCTTACTCATTCATTATTTCTCCTGAAAATCTATAAATTAAACATTGCATTCATCATTTTACCATCACTCTTTAATGCAACATGTTATATCATTTTTATAATCCAAAGAATGCTAATATTAATTTGCTTGAGAGCATCAATATACATACTTTGAAGCAATATCATATTTCTTGAGTTCAATAGAGGTTTATTTGGGTGTATTTCCTCTCATCACTCAATCAAAGGTTTTCTTAGATAGATTTGTTGTGTTTTAAATTATATTTTTATGTATTTATTTACTCTATTTTCCTCACTGTCATAAAATTGTCAAAGGGGTCATAAATCAACAAGATGTATCCTGAGAACAAACAAGAGCAAGAAGATACATATATAAGTGAACAAAATCAAGGACAAGAACATGATAGTGATGATGGAGATGAAGAACACCTACAAGAAAGATCAAAATAATTAAGAGTCACATACTCCACCATATGTGAGGAGGTCCACAAGACAACAAAAACAACCAAATAAATATATTCCACTATATTTTTTTGTCTTTTTTCTTTATCTTGTAGTGATGATGAACCAAGATCCATGAATAAAGCTTTATCTTCTAAAGGAATCAGAATTCTTGAAAGAAGGCTATGGAAGAGGAAATGTCAACCTTCAACAAGTGTGAGACTTAGGATCTAGTTGGTTTTCCTAAAGGATTAAAACTTATCAATTATAAATGGGTGTACAAAAATAAGTTCAAGGCATATAGTATGTTCGAGAGATATAAGGGAAGATTAGAGGAAATAGTATATTCCTTAATTGAGTGAATAGATTTTGATGAGATTTTATCTCCTATAGATAAATTAAAATCCATTATATTTATAGTATCCATTGTTTCTATTTTTTATCTTGAAGTAGAATGTATATGGATGTTAAAATTACATTCTTGCATGGAGATCTAGACAAGGAAATATATGAAACAACATAAAAATTTTGAGGTTAAGGGGAAAAAATATGGTTTGTAAGTTTAATGTCACTATGTGGTCTATAGTAGTCATAATGAGTGTGGTGTCAAAATTTTAATCATGTATTGGAATTGGCCTTTCTACAAGTAATTTCTTATCATATTTTAATAATTACTTTAAATGTTGATGCTATGTTACTCATTGAAAACAAGAATGCAATAATTAATCAACTCAAAGTTCAACTTGCAAAGAAATTTTAAAAGAATGATTTAGGAGATAAAAATTAATGTATGAGCTATCTAAATTAAATTAAATTGCTGCAAATAAAATTTAGAAGCTTACAATATCATTCAAAAACACAGAGAAATTGAATCTCAAATGCTAAACCTAGATTGCAATGTGCAACTAGAAAACTTTGAATTAAAGCTATGAAATTAATCTATTATAATCCAATCATGGATGAAAGTTGTAACAAGCTATGAGAAACCTCTAGAAACCACATACAATCTGATTTTCAGCAGCAAATCAAAGTTTGGAGTCAACAATCTTCTCTCTGGCACCTGCAATTTCATATCATTTCACAACAATATCTTCTTTCTGCTCAACTTTTGTTGATTTTTCCTCTTTCAACACCCTCTAATCTTCTATTCCATCAAATAAATCACCCTCTTGGAGGTAATACATGAGCTCCCCTCTCTTCCTATGTTTTTCTTATGAAAAACTCTTTTTGGTGATGCAAGATTGCACGAGGCCATGGATGCTCCTACATCAAACACCCACGGTAATTGAAAGTGATCATATAAATTCTCCAATGGATATCCAAGATGAGTAATCTTAGCCTCAGATAACCATGTTGCATCCTCCATTGGTTTCCCAAACCACTTCACAAGATATACTCCCAATGCTGCTTAATCCTAGTGCTCCTTTTTACTCTTCTATCAAGAATTAACTCAATCTTTTCTTGATCATATTTTGGTAAGACTTCTTCTTGCTGCCCCTTTGCGGAATCTTCACCATTTCACTCTCATAGAACATGGTTAGATCAACAACATTAAAAATTGGAGAAATATTAAGCTCACGAGGCAATTGAACTTCATATTCATTACCAGAGTCATGTCTTTTCAACACCTTGCACGATCCAACCTTCTTCGTTTTCCACTTGTTGTATTTACCCATTGGAAACCTCTCCTTTCTCAAATTCACCATTACCTCATCACCAACTTAGAACTCTTTGTATCTTCTCTTCAAATCAGCATTAGTCTTGTGTTGAAAATTCACTTTATGAATATGCTTTCTTACTTCATGAAATTTCACTTTTCCAATGCTTTTTGAAAGATATAACTCTGCTGCAACTTGGTTTCCTTCACTCAAAAAAGCATTAATGATACCATAAAAAGGCTCAATTTCAACATTACATGACAAGGAATCATGCCCACCAATCAATACATTATCACTTCCATTGTTCTCAAACAAGTATTCTTCATTAACCTTCAAATTCAACTTTTCCAATTCAACTTTATCAAAAGAATTTTTTGCTGCAACTAACTTATCTACTTCTTCACTCTCTATCTTATCAAAGGAAATAATAAAATAATATTTTACCTTACCCTCTACTGCTACCTTCATTTCACCTAAGACTTCTTCTTCAATCTAAGTGAACAATTGCCTTTCTCATCTTCATCATAGTTTATGTTAACAAAGCCAACATATTCTTGCTTCAATCCATCTAAAATTTTGATTTCATCAACCAAAAAAGACCTTGAATTTCTGAAAATCTTACCCATTTTTTCTTTCAATGGCTTCAATTTGTGTTTCACTCCATCCTTCTTTAATGTGCGCGTTTTGTCATAACCATTGTGCATTGCCTTCCTGTCAAATTGCCAAGGTCTTCCTAGAAGAATATGGCAAGCATCCATTGGGAGAATATCACATAAAACTTCATCATAATAGCCTCCTATCTTAAATTTTACCTCACATTGATCATTGATAAAAAGCTTCTTGTCATCTTGTACCCATGCTATCCGATATGGATTCAGGTGCTTCTTCCTTTCTAGCTTCAATTTTCTTACCATTTCATCAAACACAAGATTGTTTGTGCTTCCATTATCAATAATAACATTACATGTCTTTCCTTCACACTTGCATCTTGTCCTAAACAAACTTCTCCTTTAAATGGATTTATCATCTTCATTTAACATTTTTCTCCTAGCCATTAAAGTTTCACCATCTTTCACTTCTTCAGAATGTGATGAACCTGCATCTTCTCTATTCACATATGTTGTCCTATTCTGATTTTCAGTCCTTCTTCTTGGTCTTTCCTCTTCATAAGGATACTCATATGATTTGTGCCTCTCTTCTCCACACTTGAAATAAGATAATTTATAATTTCCTCTTCCAAATCCTCTACCTGATCTTCCTCTTAATCTGAAACTTTGATCACAGGTCTGATTTGAACTCTCACCTCTTTCTTCCTTGCTGCCCTTAGTGTCTCCAATCTGATTTTTATCCTCATACTGCTGCACATCAAATTTACCCTTTCCTCCTTGCTTATTTTCAAACCTCCTATTCATTCTTTCCTTTATTTTTAATGCTATTTGATAAGCATCCTCCATTGTCACAATTTTAACAAGTGCCATTTCTTCCTGAATGCTCAGTCTCAACCCATTTATGTATCTTGCAACCTTCTCTTTGGTCACCTTGTAATGTCCAGTTCTAATAATAATTCTATGGGATTCTTCTGTATATTATTTCACACTCTTGCTGCCCTGTCTCAAACCTTGCATTTTCTTGAGTAGGTCCAATTCATAATCCACAAGAATAAATTGTCTTTTAAGTTTCTCCACCATTTTATCCCATCTGTTAATCTTTTCTTTTCCTCTTCTTCCCCTTTCTAATTGAATCTCTCTCCACAATATGGAGGCATGCCCTTTCAACCTTTTTTTTGCATATCTTACTTTGTCTAGATCCTCTATCTCTTCAAATTCAAAATACTCCTCCATCTCATTCAACCAATCTATTAATTCTTCTAGGTTCTGGATTCTGTTAAAGGTAGGTACATCCATTTTCGGTCTCTTCCCCATTTTTTGTTAAAGCTCTGAACAATGGGTCATTTTCAACTACTGCAATTTCTTCTCTTTGCTCAGTATCTAAACTAGCATTCTTTGTTCTTTCTTCTTCATCTTCATCATCTTCACTTCTTGGGTCTCTATTTCTTGCAAATCCCCTTCTTATTTCTTCTTGTAGAGTCTCAACCTATCTACTCAAAGCTCTAAAATCATCATTCCTTACAAAATTCTCTCCTCCTCCTCTTCCCCTTCCTCTCCCTCTTCCTCTAGCAAACATGGTTGCACACCCACAACACACGGGAACTAGTGCAAGCTGCCTCTCTTCGGTGGTCTACTCACACACTCAAAATCATCCTTGCTCTGATACCACTAATGTATGAGCTATCTAAATTAAATTAACTTGCTGCAAATAAAATTTAGAAGCTCACAATATCATTAAAAAGCATAGAGAAATTGAATCTTAAATGCTAAACCCAGATTGCAATGTGCAACTGGAAAACTTTGAATTAAAGCTAGTACTAGGAAATTAATCTATTGCAATCCAATCATGGATGAAGGCTGTAACAAGCCATAAGAAACCTCTAGAAACCACATACAATCTGATTTGCAGGAGCAAATCAAAGTTTGGAGTCAATAATCTTCTCTTTGGCACCTGCAATTTTAGATCATTTCACAACAATATCTTCTTTCTGCTCAACTTTTGCTGATTTTTCCTCTGTCAACACCCTCTAATCTGCTATTTCATCAAATAAATCACCCTCTTGGAGGTAATCCATGACCTCCCCTCTCTTCCTGTGTTTTTCCTATGAAAAACTCTTTTTGGTGATGCAAGATTGCATGAGGCCATGGATGCTCCTACATCAAAAATACATAATGGTTATATAAATTAATAGAGATGAATAATAGAAAACCATGGTTGGACTAGATGAAATACATTGAAACTATATTTTAGAGGTTTAATATGCATGTTAGAAAACCTATAAACATTTATTTCCTTGTAGGCACTATGTTATCTTTGAAATCATGGACCTAAATTCTCAAGAGGAATCCAAGGACATGTATATTATTCCTTATGCTAGTGTTGTAGGAAGCCTAATGTATGCCATGATCAATATAAAACCAAACATTATCAAAGTAGTGAGATTTTTTAGTAGATTTTTAATGTCAAATTGGTAGATAACACTGGCACTTTTGAAAAGGGTCTTTAGGTACATGAGAGGAACTTTTGGTTAGTATATTTATTGTGATGAGATTGATGGTGTTGGTAAATTGTTGAATATGTAGGGCTTTGTGGATTAAAAATGGGATAGAAATCTTGATAATAGAATATATACAAGCGGATATATATTTACTTTGTTTGGAGGACCAATAATTTGGATGGTTAAAGGCCCAATTCATTTATTCACTACTAAAGTTGAGTATATGGATACAACACATGCTTTCAAAGAAGCGGTGCGATTATAAATACTAAGTGTTGATATTGGTTTTTAGAGAAAATTAAATTAACCAAAATTAACTTTGCATGCTAATGTATTATACTAACCTAAGTTAGATTCAAATCAAGTATGTAAACATATTTTCTCTCAAACTTGAACTAAGAGAAAAAAATATAAGGAGTTGAGAAAAAAATTAGATTAGAGACAAGCATTTGGAAATTAGTATTATGCAAAGGTTTGGTCTATGATTGATCACTATCAGGCATTGATCTAAATTTGGAGAATTTGGTACTACACAAAGGTTTGGTATATGATGGAATTCAAAGTTCTTGATCATAGTATATACACACATGATAATCATTCCAATAAAACTAGAGAGTAATTTTATAATAAAAAATATCCCTTAAATGAAGTTTCATGAAATTCAATGTGCTTTATTTTTGGATATTTGAATAGGAACCTTTAGCAAGAGAAAAAATAGTTATGGCAATCATATAATAAATTGGAACTTTTACCATTACCTAGATGTACTCTTTCAATAATCTCCTAAACCACATTGATTCTTTACAATTGATTATGTATTCAACCTTCGTAGATGAAGAAGCCACAAAATATTATTTTATTAAGTATTAATTCATCCATGTGATAACACTTACACCATATTTTGAGGACATATTCAAAGGTGTATTTCATATTAATAGGATCACCAAAATAGTCAGTAAAACAATAATCAATAAATATGTATTATTGATGCAAGAATGAAGACCATAATTAATTATACCTTGTAATTTCAATACCATTTAGTGGTGGTCCATATAGTATCATGCATAAATCTAGATGTAATACCTACAATATAGGTATATCTAGTCTAGATATGGTTAAGTATTTTTTTAAAACTTCTTACAAGGTAGGGTTTATTTTAATACCAATTTAGATAAGCATAGCTATAGATTTAAAATATGTCATAAACTTTTAAGTAAATTATGTTTAAATAAAGGATTGACAATCAAGTGGAGTATAAAAAATCTAAAAAAATAATAATAGATATATCTAGTAATGAGTGAGCTATCCTTTCTAGTTTTACTCCTCGGATAGTTTCTTAAAAATGATCACCAAGTAAGTACAAAATATTTAAGAACTTAAAGACTATATTATTGAAGATAATCACATGATTACTAATATCTTTCATATTGAAGGATTCAACAAATAATGAACTCAATAAGATCCAGGCATTATGAGCTTATTATACAAGTAACTAGCAAAGAAAAGGTTTCCAAGGCATCTAATCTCGAGAGCTTAATCAATTTACTCCCAAGGGATCAAATAGTTGTGGTCCATATTTAATGAAAGCTTGAGTATGTGGAAATTAAAATTGTTGTGCTTAATAATCAAACTACCACAAAGAAGTGAACTTTGACTTGGTTACTTTTGTCATGGTAATAAAATAATTACAAGGACACATTGAAATTTGGAACAATATGACCTCTCCTCTATCTTAGGACTAAATAATAAATTACTTTATAGAATATGATCTTATTTTCTATTTATGAATGTCATAAGTTAGTATTATTATTATTTTAATTTAGTTTCAAAGAAGAATCCATAGGACTAAATAATAAATTACTTTATAGAATATGATCATATTTTCTATTTATGAATGTCATAAGTTAGTATTATTATTATTTTAATTTAGTTTCAAGGAAGAATCCATAACATTACTCAAACATGAGTACTTTTCCCTTATTTAATAAAGTTTTAATCCTATGTCATATGAGAGATTGTATAGCTTATTGAGAGAACATACGATAGGACCTATGACAAATGAGACTTATAGTTATGATATTGATTTAATAAGTTACTAACCTTTGTTGCTTGGTTGTCATGGAATTAAATATATTATAGACTTTACGTAAGTCATGAGCTTATGGTCTATAATTTCTTGCATTGAAAGATATAAATATATTAAAATTTCATGATAATATATATTGTTTTACATTTTCTAAAATTCTTTATAATTCAACACTAATCAAATTTAAACTATATAACTTTTTCTACTATTTTTTTTATAAGTAGGAGTAAATATTATTTTTAGTTTATTTGGATTTACATTGATGATGAATTTCTTTATCGGGTAGAAGTAACCACTATGATTTTTAAAAATAAATGAATTAAGTAGAAAGAACTTGTTAGTCGTGACATTAAAATAGTCGATTTAAAATTGATGTTAAAGAAATTAAAGAAGCACATCAAATACATTGCCTTGAACACTAGATATTTCATAATAAATATATTCAACAATGATATCTCTTATAAGAATGGTTAGTATTTCCTAACTTCTCCAATACTATGTTAGGAATTAAGATCTTAGGTTACTAATCATTACAAATAAAATATAAAATAAAAGATGAGAATTATAGGATACATAGAGTTACCTAATTACATTATAGATACATGGGAGAAATTCTTTTGTGTAAAAAATTCTATATATCATCATTATATCAAAACATGTGTGCATTTTTTTTTAATTATAGGCAAAACCTAGAGATATCACTTTTACATGGCCAATAGTAATTTTTTTATGGAGGGGCGATAAAATTCACCATCTTACCAAATCTTCCAAAATTGAATGTCTTCTTAATGAGAGATAAAATCCATAAATATATGAGGGGTGGAAAAATACCTAAAAGGGTACTTGTCACACATATTCAAAACTACCATTTATAAATAATTAATAATCTAATAAACTATTAAATTGTTAATTATTAAATGGTATATACTTTATAAAGCATAAAAATCATTAGATTTTATAATCTTATATTAGAATAATATATAAATATTAACATAAGGTTAAGACCCTTGATAAAATTATGTTCTAAGAAAAAGAGATTTGGAGATGGTAACCAATAGACATAAAATACAATTAGGAAATAGAAAATAATGAAATAAACAACTTAGATGCACTTGAAGATAGGTGATGCAATTATGAAAAGGGTTTGGAATGTAGTGAAGAATCTTTGGTATTATGTTAGGAATAATTAAAGGCCAAGATAATTGCACCCCAAGTGGCATCGATAGTGGTTTAGGTGTTCTCAATGAGTGTACATGTTTAGTGCCCCAAATGAATTCAAATTTTTAGATGACTCCACCTTGACCTCCTAATCACTTTCGTCTTTTATCACCTATGAAGAATCACAAAAAAAGTGATATACAAAGGAAAAAACTATGATAAATTGGGATAAAATCAATTGATGAAAGCAAATAATGAGGATAAAATAGAAAGTAGAAAGTAGGTAAGAGGTAGTGGTTTCTATAAACAAAAAATAGAAAACGTAAACAAGCCATGATTAAGATAAATATGACTAGAGAAACTAAAAAATATACACTTGAAATCTAACTAATTCATTTCTTGAAATGGACAAGGACTTGGGAGATTGCAAGCCCAATATGGAGATAAACAAATACAAGGTCAAACATGACCCCTTTTACACAACTAGCCTTCAAGGTCAAACATGTCCCCTAAATAAAAAATGACCTTAGATTTAGTTGAAACATCTTGGATAGGTGTCTTTCCAAGTGTGCTTAGGGAAGGAGAGAGAAATAGAAAAATAAAATATGTGAACTTGATGAAATTGAATATAAAGGTTGTAAATTGAAGAATCTTTTATGTTATTTCATGAACAATTAAAGGCCAAGACGGTTGCACCCCTAGTGACACTCATTGAACGGTGTAGGTATCCTTAATGAGTGTAGATGTCTAGTGCCCCAAATGACTTCAAATTTTTAGATAGCTCCATCTTGACCTCCTAATCACTTTTGTCTTTTGTCACCCATCAATAATCACAACAAAAAGGAGATACAAAGGGAACAAATCTATTATAAATGCATGCAAACATGGAGAAATACAATTGATAAATTAGGGAAAATTCAATTGATGAAAGAAAATAACGAGTCTAAAATAGAAATTAGAAAGTAGGTAGGAGGTAGTGATTTTTATAAACAAAAAATAAGAAACATAAACAAGCCATGATTAAGATAAATATGACTAGAAAAATAAAAAGTATACACCTGAAATCTAACTAATTCATTTCTTGAAATGGACAAGAAGGAATCGATAGATTACAAACCAATTTGGAGGTAAAAAAAGACTAGGTAAAACGTGAACCCTTTTACACAACTGACCTTCAAGGTCAGATATGTCCCCTAAATAAAAATGACCTTAGATTTAATTGAAATACATTAGTTAGGTGTCTTTCCAAGTGTGTGGGTTGTACAATGAAATCAACCTCATGTTACACATAGATATAGATAAATCAATGCAAAATTTAATTTCCTATGACTCAAGAAAGGATAGAGAAATAGAAAAATAAAAGATGTGAACTCGACAAAATTTATCATAAGGTTGCATATGATGATATGAAGCTTTGTGTGAGATTTGACATTTATAAGAGCTATTTTATGGATAGAGGATGGTAGCAGGGACACAATTAACTTGGATCAAATACACCAAGGCTAGTGTGGAGCTCTAGGGGGACACAATTGACCTAGGGGAAGATTTGACCTTTGCTCAAAATTGGCTCATTTTTTGTGAAGCTCCATTTTGGCCTCCTAATCATTTTTGTATTATGTCACACCTATCAGAAATGATTGGATTCTTTTGTGTTTCACTTGCAAGAAATTTTTTTATAGTAGGAACCTTGCAAAATAAAAATATTGAAGGGGAGATTTCCTCAATCAAACCCTTAGTGGGTATTCCAAAAAATCCACATGCATGTTGTTGGGAATATATCCAAATAATCTATTGATTACCTCAATGAATGGGATACAAGGCTTGGACTACTATAATATGAAAATTTGAAATTAAGCGACCATAATTCAAAATTACCATGATTAGATCCATCTTCTTTATGATGCTAAAGAATAACCAACATATCATGTTTAATAGCACTACCTTATGTGAGCTTAAATCAATAAATAAATAATAATATCACCATAAGATAGCAGAAAAGACGTGTAGATCAACAACATAAAGACACCACATAACACAAGATTTACATGGAAAAACCCTTGCGGGAAAAAACTCCACAAAGAAGAGAGGCCAAGTATGCATTATCTTCAAATAAATGAGATTACAATCCAAACAATTTCATTCTCCTCTTTTCCTCCAACATGAATTTTCCTGTGTACATGTGAACAACCTCTTAATGCCTCAACATGTCCTTATTCCTATAGAGTAACTCTACATTCAACTATTCCTCATAATTTCTACATCCAAAGAGTTGATTTTATAGACTTGAGAAGAGGTCTTAAGCCCCAAACATAGGGCCCAAAGATGACCCTTTATTCTAAACATTCCCAACCCTTGGATTGCTTCCTTAGAATATGAAAGGACACTAATTTTGGCTCCAATACTTTCCCTCCAACTTGGGCGTCCAAACTTGGAAATTAAACATTACAATAAATGCAATATAAATGATGGAAAACCACAAGACGCATGTTGCCTCTTTCCAAGCACCAACTTGGAGAATCCCAACAATCACTCATTTATCCCCTTCATTATCTTTTACCATCCCATTTTAGGTGTCCAAATGGAGGAAAACAATATTAAATATTTATGTCCACAAGTCACCTTTACCGCTGCAAGTGGAGCCCACCACCCTTTATGAATGTAATACAAAGAATGATGAGAATAAGTACTACAAAATATTTTTCCAATACACCCTAAGTGCTTAGGGACACTTTCCAAGGATTTTGGAACCATGTAATATGACATAAGATTTACAAGGTAGATGGCACCTTAATCCTAACACGTGACAATAGAAACTATGTAAATTAGTTCTATTTTATAACAATAACAATGATAACATGAAAAGTAAAACCCCAAGGGGATATAAATGGTAACAAGGAGAAAATAGGAGATATATGATACAAGGAGTTTAAAAAGGGGATCAAAAGGGGGGGAAATGGATGGAAAAGGTATGGATATGGAGAGGAATGAGAGGGAATGAGAATGAGGAGAATTGAAAAAAAATGGATAGAAATTATAATGACTATAGAAGGAAGAAATGGATGGCATGATGACAAGGAGGGGGGGAGGAATAAAGCCATAAAAATGCTATGTAAAGGCTCCATAACTTCAAAGAAAGACTCCAAAGATCCAAATCAATACTCCAAAAATATTCCAATATTTCAAAGCTCCAAAATTATAAAATGTTAGCAAAATAATAACATACAAGGAAGAAGCTTGGTTATGATAGTAGATAGGATGAAATGAGATAAATAATGCTCTATTTATAAATTTTAGGAGGAATTTAGGCTAATCAAAGGTGAAAATTTATTAGTTAAGCATTAAAGGGCCTTGTGTAACAAAAAAAGAAAGGTATAATGCGTGGAATGTACTTGATCCTTCACCCAAGGAGGCTCAATTTTCAAAATAAGGAAATTAGATCACATAAATATGATTTGTGGTAATTTTGCATCAATTGTATTGATGTGGTGCAATATATATAGGGAAATAATGGAAAGAGTACACTACACATGGATGGGGTAACAAAAACATTATTTTTTTATGGGGAAGGATAACTAGGTCACATGGAAAAGGTAAATAAGGTTTATAGGAAGGGTAGGAACACATGGGAAAGGGGAAACACATAGGTATAGGGGAAAGCATAGGGACTAAGGATAAACTAGGTATAACAAAGGGCTAAAAAGGGGATAAAAACACATCTAAAATGGATGTAAAACATAGTAAAAATAATTAATGTATGCGGTTTTTGTTATTATGTTTTTGTCCCCATATTAGTAGGTTGATAGCGTGCACTAAAGGAAACAAATCACTAAAGTAAGAGTGCAATAAATACAAATAATCATGTAACACCAAAGATAAAATACCAAAGGAGAGATATTGGTCTTTAGATTTATTCTTTAATCTTTCAAAAATTATGTGCATATAGTCTTACAAAGGATCTAAATTGAGTAATCACTAGACACATATAAGAACAATACTAAATAATACATTAACATAATAAATAGAAACATGACAATACACTTAACATGGAAAGATACAAGGGCTCATAACCAAAGTTAGCAAATACAACTTAAACATTATTAAAACACATCACTAAGTGTATACTAGAGAAATATATGGCATTAGATGAATATATATGGAAGCCACTAGAAAATATTAATATTTCCATTGGGGGGAAGATCTAATCCAAAGGAAAAAAAATAAATTAAAAAGAGATAGTGGTTGAATTCATGAAGAAGATTCCTTGGCAAATGTGAATTAGAAAGTAGAAAGTGGATATTGAATAGCGAAAACTAGATAATGGTCATCATGATAAGGGATATAAAGTAGCCATCCAAGATAGGGCTATGCTCTAGGAAAGAAATAAAAGGTGTTGATGATGACCATCAAAAGAGGTAAAATATAGTGGTAATGGTAAATGGTAAAAATGGCATTGAGATTGACACCTAATGAAGAAAAAAGGTAAATAGTAAAAGTGATGATGTCATCAATAGTTATGTAGTAACCACCCAATTAGACAAGAGGATAGGCAAGGACCAAGCTATGAATCATTCATCTAATCATCATGATTATTGAAATAGTTAAAGTAATACATATAGAATATAACACCCCCCTTAAAATTATTGTTGATATGACTAAAAGGATAAAGAGCTAGTTAATTTAAGTTAAAGTGGTTAAGGAGATGAATGAAAGATTGTTGATGCTTTAATGGGAGGTTAAATAGGAACATAGAAGAAAGAGAGGAACATTTAGTTCATGTCCCTAGATGATGATGGGATAAGAAAGTCATGAGAGAAACATGGGTGTCATGCCCCCAAGTGATCAAGGAAAAGATAATGAAAAGATTCAAGAGGGGAAAACCAAGTTCGTTCCCCCAAGAGGTAAGAGAAAAATAAGAACACAAGTGGAACAATTGGGTCATTCCCCCAAGTTTTACAAAGAGGATGATGATATGATAATAATGAATAAGGGAGAATATAAAGGAAAGAAGTGGGAGATCAAAAATTTATGCAAAAGGATAATATGATCATAGTGACAAGTAGATTCCCTCAAGAGACAAGAGAGACACCCTCTAAGGGATGGTGGGATAAAAATAAAAGGAAGGATAGTGATAAGAGGAAGAAGTAATACAATGCCCCCTAAGTTAGAGAAGTTTAATGGTAAAATAATATGTAGAAGAGAGATAATAGAAGTCATAGAAGGAGAATAAGGATAAGTGATAGTGGAAACAAAACATAGGCACAATAGTTGAACATATCTCAATAGATGATACAATGTCATCCTAAGCTTATGTATTGGGATGATAAGAAATTTTGTCTCAACTATCAAACATGCATATGTAATGTATGTAGAAGAATAGAAGTGATCAGGAAAAGTGTATAGTGTAAGTGTAAGGGATATGGGGAATTATGAAATATAAGGGATAGGGGATAGTGAAATTATAGGTGAGTAACATAAGGTTTTCCATGAATCATTCAAGAGACTAGTCAATTCATAATTATATATTTCAAGAGAATGAAGAAAGCCAAATATATAAGGGAATGGGATGAAAGGATGAAGTGGTATACTATAGTAAGAAAACAATTTCTAAGTTCATGCTATAAGAAGATGAAAATAAGGCATTCACAATCCTAAATTCAATCCTAGATTTAGATCAAAGGTTAGAATATAGGTCAAATCAATAAGAAAGGGAATAGAATAAGTGGGACTACTTTAAGAAAAGGAATAGAAGAAGAGGGATTGCTTGATCAAGTAGTTTTTTTTTCTTCATAAATGCATCTCTTTGACTTTGATATTTACTTTTAATTTTCTCTTTGCACGTACCTTTGAATTGCATTGATTTTATTTACAATTTTTTTTCTCTTCTAATTTTGAATGGATGTCAATCCCATAGCTTTAAAAACTTAGCTACACTTAGGAGTACCGACATCATGTTTTCTCTTTTTATTTTCTTTTGGATGTCACCCCCATAGTCTAACCCCATACAAATAGGATGATGCAAGGGTTCGTCACCAAAGGTTAAAAACTTGGTGGATATGAAATTTTATTTTATTTTCAATGTTATTATAGCCTCTACAACATGTCCCTATTCTTTTAGAATCAGAGGCCCTTATGTTCAAATTTGTATTTAATTTTTCTATTGATTTTTATCCATGTTATTTGTGTGGGCATGATAATAGACTTTCTCTATGTCTTGATTGTCAATTTTCTAGGGTTCAATCTAAATCCTCAAATTGGGTTTTGAATTGGAAAAATGGTTTAATAATTATCCCCTACCCTATATGCATCTAAATGAGTTTCAAGAGTGAATTGTAGCCCAATTTCATGCTCACCCACATAATAATGAGGATTAAAAATATAAAATGACCAAAATGACACTCAAATATAATTTTAAGACCCTAGAAGGTGGAATTCAGCCAAAAAAATATCAAAATAGCCTTAAATAGTTCAAACATGTTACCACCATGTGGTTCTCTTAGAAATTAACTCTAAAGAAAGGGCTTGAACGGTTTCTTGGGTCAAAATTTATGGTCTCCAAAAAAAATCCTACATCAAAGGATCTTAGGGTAGGTGATGTTGAGTTATAAAATTGAATTTATTTTTTAAGTATGAATCCAAAAAACCCCTTTGGTGGATATTTATACTTTCTTCATAGCCTCATAGTTGTTGCACACCTACTCAAAATCTTTAAAATTCAACCAACTTAGTATTGAAGTAAAATTGGACTTTTATTGGAATCCTACAATCTACTATACAATAGTTTAAAGAATTCAAAAGTCCACCAACTAAATCTTGAGGGAAAAGTAATTTTTTATTATTATAATTATGCAATCCTCTACACAATTGCTCAAAAAATATAAAATTCTATTAATCTAGTTTTGAGGGAAATATACTTTATTGTAGTCTTGTAGTCAATTATAAATTGTAAACTAAATCTTAAAATTCCATGTAAATTAAAAACTACAAACTAAATCTAAAAATCCCTCCAAACTAGAAACTATAATATGACTTTGAAACTATCTAAAAATTGCAAATTGAGTCAAACTCCTTCCAAAATGCAAACTACAAAGTGAGTTTGAAACTCCTTAAAATTATAAATAAATTATGAAACTCCCTATAAATTGTAATTGAATGTGAAAATCCTTATAAATTGTAACTCGAAGATCCCTACAAACTATAAACTATAAACTAAGTCTAAAACATTTAGAAATTGTAAACTAAACCTAAAAATTTATTGCTTATAGACCTAAATGAAAAACCTATCATCCTTCTAACCACTTTTTTTAATTAATGGTGAATTTAATCTAATTCAATGGATTAATGGAAGAGATTATTATATTTTTTGGATTTAAGTCTGTATTATATAATGTTTTTATTTTAAATAATGTAATGCTCTAATTTTGTGTGTTGTAGGACATTGGATTTGTAGCAACATACGAAGAATGTTAAAGCATGAAGAAAGAGGTGATCACAAAGATTGTTGAAGCAATGATTAGCTAGTGGAAAAAGGGCATTTTAGAAATGTTAGGAATTTAAATGAGTTTTGAGAATGATTATGGGAAAAAATATTATGAATTGTTGAATTTTCATGAGAACATTGTCTTCAAACTCATTGGATTTGGATCAAATTTAATAGTCAAATTTAAATCATTATTATTTCTTTAATACAACCTATAATCTTAAAAAATTGAATGACCCTTGGCCTTTCATGTTATATATTTTATTAAAGGGAAAAAATATTTATATTCCCTACCATTGTAATGTATTTATATGTAAAAGTATGTCCATTCAAAGAGTCAAAAAACCCTATTCAGGCTCGAGCCATTCTCCTATCAAATGGCTCTTTTGGGGGATTGGCCTCACATTTCCCCACAAGTATATCCAGATATGACATTCTTTCAGGATGGAGAATCTCTTTAGCATATGGAAAGATAAAAATTATTCTATATTTGCTTATTTTATTGTTGATCAAAATGTTTTGCTTTATTCTAAAGCTATCATTTGTTCAAATGTCTTCTTACAAAATTAGGTGCAAGCTAACAAGGTGGCCTTAGAGATTGCTCACCTTCAGGAGCTACTTGATCATTGGGGTAATGCCTCGTGTACTGTTGCCAGAGTGCCTTCCACTCCTGCCTCCCCTCATGGCTACTCTCCCTATCATGGCCAATGTTGAGGGAGGAGCATCTCGACTTGTCACTCCCCATCTTCCAAGCTACTCACCACCTGGTTGGTGGTCATAGCAATTCATCACAACCTGTTAAGTGGTGCTTTGCTTCTCCTCCCCCTAGGGGCTCCACTTTTGTGTGGCCTTCAAGGGGTGTGGGGTTTTCGACTGGTGGTGTCTCTAGGTGGCTTTCTCTTGACTCCTCCAAGTGGCTTCCTCGGTTGGCTTTGGCAGTCTCTCCAACACACAATGAAGATAAAGACAAGGATATTGATAAAGAGGATGACTGGGATGTTCCTGTTATCACTCCAAGTCCTGCTAATGTATGGAGTAAGCTAGCTGACTGGGATCCTTTGCCTCCTTTGACTACTAATGCTTTAATCATAACATTTTTTTCTATTGTTTTATGACTTTCAAGATTTGTATGGTTTGACTCTCAGGGTGTGATCTTGTATCCACCCACCCTTTTTTTATGAATATATGTATATTATTTTCTAATTAATTGAATTTTCAAGCACTTATTCATAAAAAAAGATTTGGAAACTAAACAATTACTTCTTAATATAATTTTATTTCTCTTATGTCTTTTTTCTTTCTTTTAAATAGTTTTCCAACTAATGAGTCTCTTTTTATACAAAGTAATTGGCACTAGCTAGGACCCTATTTGTGAGGCCTTAATTACTCAACCCCTATAACCTCAAGCCACAAGAATTACACTTACTCATGTAATATTTGAATATAGTGATTCAAATCCATGACCAATATTTGTGTCTCTCAATGGCTTAACCATCTATTCTAAGCTTTGTGGTCTTTCTAATCAATGGGTTTTATTATATATTATGTTCTTTACATTAAACTCATGTATAATTGATGAATTCAAATGGTGTTTCATATCATTAACACCTTTTTAATGGATAATTCTTCTATATGGTCAATATAAACACTCTTTATTATGCTTGTAACCTATGCCTAAAATAGGGTGATTGCAAGCTATTATTTTCTATTTAAAATGATAGAGCAAAGTAGAAAATGCATACAACTAAAAGAAGAAAAAAAACTTAATAATTACTACATAAAAATAATATTAAACAATATATAATTATATACTGATGTTAATTCAAGGATTTTACATTGCTAGGTGATTGGGATCCTCAGCCTCCTTTGACTGCTAATGCTTTAATCATAATGGTTTTTTCTATTGTTTTATGACTTTCAAGATTTGTATGGTTTGACTCTCAGGGTGTGATCTTGTATCCACCCACCCTTTTTTTATAAATATGTGTATATTATTTTCTAATTAATTGAATTTTGACACACTTATTCATAAAAAAAGATTTGGAAACTAAACAATACTTCTTAATATAATTTTATTTCTCTTATGTCTTTTTTGTTTCTTTTAAATAGTTTTCCAACTAATGAGTCTCTTTTTATACAAAGTAATTGGCACTAGCTAGGACCCTATTTGTGAGGCCTTAATTACTCAACCCCTATAACCTCAAGCCACAAGAATTACACTTACTCATTTAATAGTTGAATATAGTGATTCAAATCCGTGACCAATATTTGTGTCTCTCAATGGCTTAACCATCTATTCTAAGCTTTGCGGTCTTTCTAATCAATGGGTTTTATTATATTATGTTCTTTACATTAAAATCATGTGTAATTGATTAATTCAAATAGTGTTTCATATCATTGACACCTTTTTAATGGATAATTCTTCTATATGGTCAATATAAACACTCTTTATTATGCTTGTAACCTATGCCTAAAATAGGGTGATTGCAAGCTATTATTTTCTATTTAAAATGATAGAGCAAAGTAGAAAATGCATACAACTAAAGAAAAAAAAAACTTAATAATTATTACATAAAAATAATATTAAACAATATATAATTATATATTGATGTTTTTGATATAAAAAGCAACAAAAACAAGGGTGTTGTCCCATCAATACAAGGCACCAAAGGCCATCTAGAGCAAACACATTAACAACACATTGACAACAGAGAGAACCAAGCCATCACCCACAACAAGTCATATAAAAAACCTAAAACAACAGTAAACACAAGATAAACAGAGTCCATCATGCAGGCATGATACAAAGTAGTCGATTCCAAAGACCCCCAAGGGTCAAACCAGTTAAAAAACAACATATGCATACTAAAATTCATAGAGAAACTATCAAAAAACATAAAGATCCAAAAGCCTAATTCTTTTCCTCCATGTATGGTTTGTCCAGAATAGCAATCACCCAATTCTTCGTTAGGAACTTTAGCAACTCCTTAAAGCCAACGTCTTCCTCACCATCGTCCGTGGAATTGTCCTTCTACAGCAAGTATAAACTAGTTGCCGACCTGTGCATGACCTTCAAGGCAAAGTGAGACACCTCCTGAACCTTTTTTTCCAGCCTCTCAATTCTCCCTTTCAGCTTGCCAACTTCGTCCCAAGCCTATTCTTTTTTATTGTAATCTTCTTTCAAGGGGGCGTCTCCCTCAACCGTATTAGAGGCCCGAGGTTTAATTTCCTTCACATTAACACTGGTAGGTCCATTCTTCAATATTTTAGACATGTGGGAGGCGCTACTCATCGAAACATACTAGTCCTCCCCTCCCGCCACCTTATTCTCCTGGCTTCCGCTGTCACTCCCATTTTCATTATCTGAATCTGAAGCTTCCTTAAGACTTCCCACCTTGGCCTGCTTAAAGACCAATCTATTAGATCTACAGGGGGTATTAGCTTCTTCAGTGATCTTGATGTCAGAATCAATTTGTTGGAGGCAGAATTTAGTTTTCTTAGAGGCCTTGGCCTTAGGGCTTGGGGTAGGGGCAAGACGCTTTTTTCTTTACCCTTTTCCTGGAACCCTTCGCAGGGGACGCGCCATGGGGAATGGCTTTCAAGGCAGGATTTTTTAGGCACTTTTTCTTGCTCGAGCCCGACACATCTAGAATGTTGGCAGAGGGGGGAGTAGAGGAAATCGGGGTTTCATCAAGGACGGGCAGACAAGGGACTTCTTGCATAGTGATACGCCGAGCAGGGAAAAGGGCCGTGTGAAAATGATAAAGCCTAGACATAAGGCCTTGGTGCAGGATAGTATAATTCTTTCCAAAAAATGAGGCTTCATTAAACTTTGCCACAGTGCTATCTAGAGAATGAAACAGGAAAAAAGGAATGGAGATATGTTGGTGATTCCTAAGGTGGTTGAGGAAATTAAAGTGGTAATAGTAGTAAACCCCATACCTTCCTTCCAGCGTGAAGTACTTCATGATCACCATACAAACTCTATCCCATGGCTCCGGGAGTGCCTCGCGGTCATAGCCACCCCACAACTTGACCAGTTTCTCCTCACCACGAAATAACTAGTTAAGACTAATCTAGTCAGGCACCTTCATGATTTTCTTCTAGGTTTGACCACTATTTGGAAGCCACGTAACTCTAGCAATAACCTCCTCAGAAACTTCAAAGTAAATGCCACCGATGGTAACCCTACCATCATTCTAAGAGGTGACAAACTTACTTGACAGGCCCTCATCATGTCAATCATGGTCTCCATATACTGGGCAATGCCGCCCTCTTTGCAAATGTGCCAAATAGTGGCATCTGCCTTCCACTCATCACACCTATCCAACTCCATGTGCACTTTGTCCCCACCCATAGAGCCCACACAAAAGTTGCTTGTCACCAGAATAGGAAGGAGATAACCAGGGCACAAGAGTAGGCAACCAATTCTAGAAGCGTCGAAAGGGAAAAGGCCAGTGAAAAGTGACCAAAAAAGTTGAAAATGAAGGCAATAAATGCCACAGCTCACATCCCATGCAAGGATAGCAGCTCCCTCGTACGAATCACCCCAGGCATGTAAGGGCATGATATCAGTGTAATACTTAGCCAACACAAAAAATCTAATAAAATTTGCTAACTTATGAAGCTCAACACGAAAATTTAGGGAGTTCAAAAAATGATGACTCCATCGGCCAGTAGGGGTAGAAAGATTCGCCTTACCATCAGCCCAAAAGAGGTCGTACATATTGACAGAAAAACACATGATATCCATCACCTCACAAAACCAATTATTCAAAACCATGCTCTTGCCAGAAATACTAACCAAAGTTAGTAGGAGCCCAGCTAAAATAAGTAAGCACCTTCTAGGGCTCAACATTTAAATGTTTGAGATCTTCCCTTAAACACACCAGAGCTAAGGGGGGGAAAAATCAACTTTTTGCCAGCACCATAGCCCTTCAGTATCAAGACCCACCACCGCTAAACTGTCAGCAGACGCATTCCCCTCTCTATAGACATGCTGGATAGAAAAGTCTTGAAGACCATTTAGGAGGGAGTAAATGTCCTCCATAATACCTTTTAAAGACCACCCTACCTTCATCTTGCCTTTAGTGGCTTCCACAATTAGCATCGAGTCACCTTCAATTTCCATGGTCTTGACGCCGAGTGACAACGCAATTCTAAGACCCCAAAAGAGAGCCATGCCTTCAGCCTAATTGCTAGTGTGATCTTTTAGTTTCCCAGCATAGGCAACCACTAGGCAGCCAGTATGATCCCTGATAATACCCCCTCTAGCTGCCATACCTCCCCTAGCTGCCCCATCAAAATTAAGCTTAACCCAGGGCGGCTTAGGGGTTCTCCATCTAGTATGCTTCCTAATGATCACTTTGGAATTATCAAATCTTCGGAATTCACTAGGAAATTTCCAAATAGTGGCTATGCTTCTATCCCAAGCAGTCAAGGGATTAATAGGCATCTTCCATTTGCAGGTCGAAATGTTATCCAGGAGAAGCTTATTAAGGATTATCAGCAAACCTTCCACATTGTTCACCGTTTCTCTAAAAATCCTGCTATTCCTTTCTTTCCCCAAACACCAACAAATGTGAGGTGGAATAAGTTGCCAGAATAGTCTGATTAATAGATGTTTGGAGGTGCATTTCCAATTTAAGATGAATTGGCGAATATCTCTATCAAAGACCCAAAATATGTTCAACCTTTGTAAAACATTCTGCCAGACCTGGGTAGCAAACTAGCAGTGAATAAAAAGATGAGAGATAGTTTCTTCTTCCCTTCTGCAAAGAGTACACCAATTAGGGAATTGAAAGCCCCTCTTAACAAGGTTATCAATAGTTAAAATTTTCCCATGGATAAAATTCCACCAAAAGAAATTTATTTTAGGGATGAGCTAATGAATCCACACCTTCTTCCAGCACTACTCATCACTGTCAAACTTAAGAAGCAGTTGGTAAGCAGACTTAACAGTCAACTCCCCTGAGTGGTTCTTTGTCCAAAAATCTTATCCTCCTTGGGAAATAAAGGGAGTCTAACCATATTTAGAAGCTCTTGGAGCTTTGTAACCTTTGGTAGAAGGTTCAGCCAATGTAAGAAAGACAAATTCAAAATTTTCCATTTAGCTCTAGGTGAAGTATAATCAGTAATATAAGTACCAATGAGATCTTTAGCATGCTCCCTCAATATATTAAAATGAGTGTCAACAAGGGGTCTGCTCCCAATCCAGTTGTCCTCCCAAAACCTAATTGATCTCCCATTTCCAATTTTCCATCTGACCCCTTCCTTCAAGAGGGACCTACACTTAAGAATATTGTTCCAAATTTTAGAGCCAGGAGGGAGACCAACCAAGTCCAAGGCTCTAAAAAAATGTCTCTGATTAAGATATTTAGCCTTCATTATTCTGCACCATTCAGCCTTTTCCTACACCAAACTCCATCCAATCTTGGCAATAAGGGCTTTATTTAGATTAGTAATCTTCCTGATCCCCAGGCCCCCTTGACATTTGGGGTGACAGACAGTGTCCCAATTCATAAGGGCTGGCCTTTCTTCTCCTCCACTCCCGTCTAGAGAAAGGATCTTTGAATTCTCTCCAGCTTTTTAGCCATGGAGCCTGAAATCATAAAGAGAGAGAGGAAGTAGACTGGAATTCCTTGAAGGGAGGTCTTAAGAAGTTGAAGTTTACCAGCATTACTAAGAAGTTGACCTTTCCAACCAGCAAGTTTCTTTTGCGTTCTCTCCAAAATACTATTCCAAAAGTTGTGTGACACCTCCTTAACAGTAAGCGGCAGACCCAGGTAGAATCCCAGAAGAGAAGCACTAAGACAACCCAGGATGGTTAAAATCTTAGCTTGGAGATCAACTCTAGTGTTGAAGAAATAGACATTACTTTTGTTATAATTTATGCATTGACCAGAGGCAAAAGCATAATCTTGAAGGATGCCTTTCCATTCTCTGGCTTCAATCACTAAGGAATTTACAAAAAGAAATGTATCATCAACAAACTATTGGAGAACAGAGGGGGTAGGGTGGAGGCAACTTTGATCCCCTGAATTTTCCCTGAGTTGAGCAACGATAGAAAGTTCCTACCCAGAACCTTAGCCACCATAATGAATAGGTAGGGAGAAAGGGGGTCCCCCTGCCTAAGCCCTTTTCCAGCGTTAAAGAAACCCCAAGGAATCCCATTGACCAGCACCAAATACTGGACAAATTCCACACACTCTCTAATGATACTAATCACTCTATCATTAAAACCAAACTTAGCGAGGACTAAATACAAAAAATTTCATCTAACCCTATCATAGGCTTTAGAAATGTCAAGTTTGAAAGCCATACCTTGGTTCTTGCTTTTCTCCATAGAATGAATTATTTCATAAGGCATAATAGCAACATCCAGGATTTATCTTCCTGACACGAACCCATTCTGACATCTACTGATAATTTTTTCTAATAAAGGCTTCAATCTGTTGACAAGGACTTTGGAGAAAATCTTGTAAACAGTGTTACATAGACTTATAGGTCTAAAGTTAGTCATGTGCTTAGGATCTTGCACTTTAGGGACTAGCACAATAAAAGTATTGTTCAATTTCTTTAACAATTTACCAGTCTTGAAGAAATCTTTAACAGCCATGGTAACATCGTAGCTGACAATGTCCCAATATTCTTGAAAAAAAATTGGGGGGAAACCATCCGATCCCAGAGCTTTATAGGATCCCATAGCAAACACAACAGTTTGAACCTCTTCCTCAGTCACATGGGCATAGAGTTGAAGATTGTCATGCTCACTTATACCATGCAGGAGGTGTCCCCGGAGCCTCGCCTAAAGCTTAGCAGAAGGGGAGTTGCCAATATATGAGTAGATCTGTCTATAATACTGTTCAACAACCTCCCCAATTTTGTCAACCTCCTTGACTTCCTAATTAAAATCATTCATCAAAAACTTGATGGTATTCCTCTTCTTATGTCTGCTTGCTATCCTATGAAAAAAGGAAGATTTCATGTCGCCCTCCTTCAACCATTGGACTCTTGATCTTTGCTTCCAGTATATTTCTTCTTTACTTAAAATATCCTTCCACTTTTTCCTCCAATTTTCCTCTTCAACATGTAAAGGTTGCAGAGAATGGCCTAAGGCCATAAGCTTTTGGATCCCTTCAAGCTTATCCTTGATCATCTTTTAAGTTTTGAAGAAGTCACCAAAAGTCGCCTTGGACCAACCTTTGACTTCTTTTCTAATAAGCTCCAGTTTTTGGGATATTTTATACATTGTCGAACCTTGAACAGGGTGGCTTCACCAAGTCTCAATGTATTTTCTAAAATCTTGGTGAGACATCCACATCATTTCAAATCTAAAAGGGTGTGGGCCCAAAAATGGCTTGTTCAACCACTGAAGGAGGATAGGACTATTGTCAGAGATAGTCTTGGGGAGGGAGGCAAGGGAGGAAAGGGAGGAAAGGGAGGCATTGCATCCAAGGTCCCAACCGGCCAAGACAAGGACCCTATCCAACCAAACCTGAATAAGGTGAATGACCTTTCTATTATTCGACCACGTGAAAGGATTTCCCTTTAACTCCAAGTCAAATAATCCAAAATTGTTAATGAATTCAGCCAGATCATTCATACTATCACTATAGTCCATTAGGCCACCCAACTTCTCCACAGGAAAAAGGGGGGAATTAAAGTCTCCAGCCACCATATACAACGCATTGTTGTCACTCAAAATTAAAGATGACACTTCCTCCCACATATTATTTCTTCCATCTCTATAATTTGGCGCATAGATATTAAACAAATGCTAGGTGAGATTATCAACTTTAAGAGTCACAACAAGGTAATTCTAAGAAAAAGCAAAGGCTTTGCCCAAAAATTTAGTAGGATTCCACAAGGTGGAAATACCTCTCGAAGCACCATCTGCCTCACTATAAAAGAAGGAAAATCCCGACCAAATTTTGTTGACGGTAGAGGAAAATGTCTGGTGAGTCATTTTGACTTCCTAGAGCAAAAGGATATCAATCTTCATATCAATAATATATTGCCTTAAGGCACATTGTTTTAGAGGACTGTTTAGTCCTCTCATGTTCCATGAAAGGAACGTCATTTCTTACCTTTGTGAGTTGAATCAAGGGTAGATTGCCTACCGCTGGCAATGTCCCTAGCCATGCCTTTGTGCCTAGACAACCTTTCTGAAGGTCTTCCAACTCTACTCTCAGTTCCAACATCCACTTTCTTATTCCTCATTTTCCTTTTTGAGTTATGCCAGTCCTCCAAGTTATCACCCTCCAACTGGGCTATCAAAGAACATGATTTAGATTTTGGGGAGAGAATAACAGACTTAGTTACCTCCCCATAATAGTCTTCCGTAGAAGCCAGTTGAGAAGTGGGAATACACGAGTTAGTATGAAATAACTTAGAGGGGACGGACAACAAGGCACCCACCAAACACTGAGAAGAGGCCAAAACATCCACTGAGGTCTCACATCCAGGACTGTCAACACCATCGACATCCAACTTCTTCTTGGCAGAGTCCAGACACACAACAGTCAAAGGAGAAAACCCAGATATTTCCTTCCCTTGACGAACACATGAGCTTGACACGAAATCCACATCCATTAGAGGGAAGACTTCACCCTCTTCCAATCCTTTGGAGCAACTTATCTTTGGGTTAGCTTCCATATTTTCCCCAGAGATAGGGGATTTTAGCAGTTCATTCAACCCTTCAGTGAAGGGGTAGTCGTCTAAATCACTCGATTTCAATGTCTCACCAACCCTGCTTGTGCTTGGGTCAAGCAGTTTATCCTGTAACACCGGAGGGCAAGAAGGATTTTTCTCTTTCAACGAAGCATCCTTTATAACAACCTTCTTGCAGTCAGAAATAACATGACCTTGTTTACCATACTTCTGGCAGAACAAGGTGGCGTTCTCATAAACAAGAGCTTGAGTCCACTTCCCCCATTTAGATTTAAGAGTGATAAAGTTGGGAAGAGCTTTGCTAATGGAGACATTAACACAAAAATGGGCAAACACCAACCTAGATTTTGCTAGAGTGACCGCGTCCGCCACCACAAAGCTACCAAAGGAGTTACCAATCCATCAGAAAATCCTTTCATCCCATAATTCCAATGGAAGGCCAGGCAAATGAACCCAAACAGGGGTCGAACGGGTAAGATCTGCCGAGGGGTCGAAACCTGGTCTCCATTTAGCCAGAGAAAGAAAATGTTTTCCATAGGCCCAAGTACCTGAGAGGACAAGAACCAGGTCCTCAACAGTAAACTTAAATAGGAATAGACCACTAAGCATTGCCGAGACAGACACGCTACCCTTCAGCTTCCATTTATCATTAGCCCATCTACATACCATATCAATCGTTGGCCTAAAAGCCAAGAATCTTCCCACCAAGGCCAGATGAAGCGAACCAACAACCTCCTCCATAACATCATCAGGAAGGCAAAGCTCGGTACCTTCATCCGTCAGAGTAATCTCAGGACCGACAGACTCCAGGGCACTATCTCTAGACCCCGAAAGGATGTCTTTCTAGTCGGTCTTGGAAAAGGCTACCCCCCAGTGGCCCCCATTGTCCCCACCAATTGGATATTTAGCAAGTGCATCAGAGTTACCCAAGACAAACTCCACATCCCCAGAATGCGAATGTGAGCGAATCTTTTCTGTATCCGGTGGAGGGTCAAGCTAGGGAGAGACAGAGGTCTCCCCAAAACTAGCAGGCATGATCAAAATTTGAAAATTGTAGGGTGGGAGGAGCAGAGCGGGAGCAGGTTGTAAGAATGTAGATTTGTGGCTATTTTTATAAACATTGGGTTTGAAAATTGATAAATAAAAGAGATTTCTAGGTATTTACTATGAAGGTTTTACATTGTTAATTCAAGGATTTTAGAATTATATACTGATGTTAATTCAAGGATTTTACATTGTTAAATTTATTGGCTTATAAATCCATTTAATTTTTATCATGCACCAACCATTGAACTTATCTATTCAACTACCCACATGAAATAAATCCTAACTTGAATTCTTGTTAACATTTAACTTTTATTTCTAAACTAAGATGTAATATTTTAACACTTCTCCTACATCAATCTAAATAAAAGATGGAACATTGCATAGATATAACATAATATCCCATCTTGGGGTTGACCCCGCAGTGCAACGGTTAAGTTGCAAGGGCAGCAGTTGGGTTGTCTAAGGTTCGAATCCCACGGTGGATAATGGGATTGTCGCAAGGAGAAAGCAACAACGGGGTCAACAAAGGCAGTAGTGGTGATGCATTTGGTGGTGGCGGCAGTGAATATGGTGGTGGAAGTAGTGGATATGGTGGTGGTGGAAGGGTGGTTATGGTGGTGGTGGTCAAATGGAGATATCAAGGATGAGGTCCCATGTATGTGGCCTCACTAGTTCATAGCTCCAGTCAAAAGCATAGGGTGTTGTCCCTTAGCAGTGATTTATCGAACAAAAAAAAAACATAATATCCCATCCATAAATCTAATGAAGTACCTCCACAAAATCTCCCACTCACCTAATACACACCAAATTGATTGCATCAACAAAGATCCTAACCATTAAACTCTATAAATCCTCTATACCATATTAGATAACCAATCCCAACCTCCATGCACAATGAGAGAAAAACTCTCCTCTGAGAGTAAACCCTCCTTTAAGCATGGCCAAATCCCTCCTCAAGTACTTGCACAATGAGAAAACAACTCTCCTCCAATGTAAAATGAGAAGAAAACTAATGTAAATACACTAAAACCGCCTATTTTAAAGGTTACAATATCTACAAAATGAATGTGTAGATACACTAACCCCACCTATTTTAGAGTTTACAATATCTAAAAAATGAGTATGTGGAGATACACTAACCCCACCCTAGTTTAGAAGTTACACTATCCAAAAATGTTGTCAAGAACTACCAAGGCCCGTTGCTCCATGAAAGGACACAAATGTGGTGGTTTTGTCTCTCAAATAATCTACCATATTAGAAAGAGAAGCTAGATCAAGATATGGAAATCCTCTAACCTCATTTATCCTCGAGCCTCC
Organism: Sequoia sempervirens; assembly: GCA_007258455.2. Lineage (NCBI taxonomy): Eukaryota > Viridiplantae > Streptophyta > Pinopsida > Cupressales > Cupressaceae > Sequoia > Sequoia sempervirens. The sequence continues at coordinate 86,149 of VDFB02203467.1, forward strand.
TCTTTTCTCCTATTATACTATCCATTTTATGTCAAAGTGGACTCTTTGATAGCACAAACACGTGAGTCTCTAAAATATCTATCAAGAATGTTAGGTCCCAGAACCATAGGTCTAGATTCTTAGAACTATATCTTGACTTCAAGGCCAAGGGGTTATCTTCAAGACAATATAAGGGTAGTTAATCAATAAATTGAGGATGGTTTAAGTCCTACAATGAGAGTGGGTAATCTCTCTTTCTCTTTGGAATCAACTTATTTGGGAGGGTGTTCCCAAAGGTCTCCATAATAGTTTTTATATAAAAATAATAATGTAAAATGATTGTAACAATCTACAATTATACCTAAATATACACTTGACCCTAATAACTATCATTAGGTGAATACCAACTAGTTGATTTAAACCTCTATATAGTAATAATGCCTTTTTTATATACTTATAGGTATTAGAATCATTATAACCCTTTAAAATATTTTCATTTTTATTACATACATAGTGGTAAGGTGTAGACATGCATGTTTAGATTCTAGAATAATTTCACTATTTATGGTTTGCATAAAGTAATTCTTTGGTTTATACTATTGACCCATGAATAGCATATGCAATTCCTACTTCTACCTCCTATAACTACTAATGAAAATTTTAATTGTTTTTAATGTGTGTGGGGAAGGTATGAGTCTTCAAGATTGGTGCCTTTTTGGGTCACAAAGTCATATCCAACCATTAAAATAGCAAACGAGAATTTACAAAAAAATCATGACACATTGTAATCACATCTACTTAATGATCCTTCTCTAAACTCATAAACATTCACATGCAACAAGAAAAGACCAATACAAATAATACTTTGTATTGTTTTAAGTGTTATTACTCTCATCTAACCTTCATTATAATCACACCAAAAAATTTGGTGAAGGGAAAATTTTAAATAGAAAGGAACCTATCATACACTAGTGTTTAATTCCTTCCAAAATTCTAACAATTGGTTAAGGAGACATATGGTTATAAATATTGTTTTAGCAGTACCTCTCTACAATTTCTAAGCAAACAACTATAATGGCATGCTAACAAAAAAAATTGAAACCATATAATTCCTTGCATGTGTGTTCTAAGAAAAATTAGAATGACCAACCCTTAAATTGAGAAACAAAATTACATTTATAGATCTCCAACCTATGTATTAAAAATGAGAGAGGAAACATTGTTATATAGTATTATAGAGGTCACCATGCTGAAGTTGTCATTATCATTAATGCTCTATGTAAAAAATATCCTCTCAATATTTGCAAGCACACCTGGAAATGTGATAATATCACCCATTTCAAATGTGCCATCATTCTAAGTATTAATAGCCACTAGATTTGACTGTGTGCAACCAAAATGGGCATTGCAAAATTTGTTGAATATATGTGGCCTGGAGATTGAATGTGAACAATTAAGCTTTGCAACATCAAATATCACATTAATTAGGTAACACCCCTTTCATTAATTCCCTTGTTTAAATTTGTGCCCTTTTTATTAACATTTTATTTCTAGGCACCTACAAAATGAAATATGGTGGCT
>VDFB02203468.1:0-32022 GCA_007258455.2 Sequoia sempervirens
GAAAAATAAGTGCAATATGATTCCAAAAATTTTGAAAAAAAATATATTTAGAATCTACAAACAAAATGTCACAAATCACTAGTTTGCATCATCTTCAAATTCTTCACAGTTTAGCTGCTATAGGTGCCTGAAAGTGAAAATTTAGTTAGAAAAAATTATTTTGCTGTCCAATTTGGCCAAAAATTGTAAACCAGTATTGTGGGATCACCCCATTCCTTTCACATTTCATTATTTCAATTCAAGGTTTAATTACCCAAATGAGGTTTGACCAAGGAAAAGCCCCATTCACCAAAAATAAAGAATTTTTCCCTCTTGTGTTTATGTTGCAGATTTTAGGTTGAATAAGGATTGAAGACCTTTTGAAGAGCAAGATTGGAAAAGTTGTCAAAGTTGTCATTAAGCAACGAAAACTCACCTGTAGATCCAATTTTTTACTTGAATCCAACACTACAACCTAGACCAAACAGAAGCTCAAGAGTGACATTAGAGGCTCCCAAAAGTTTTTTGAAAACCCTAAAAAAAGACCCATTCTCCCATGGGCGAATGAGTCTCAAACAACCTTCTAAAAGTGCCTTTTGGCGACTGTTACATAGTGTTCTGCCCTTCTCATATTTGCATAAAGTTTTTTGTTTCTATCAATATTGAGCTTTATATTGTTATTTCAAGTTTGAATTTCAATAATTGAGTAGATTTTCTATTTTTAGTTTTTCTCCCAAAAGTGTTGTTCAGATTGAAACCCCCATCCTCAAGCATAAGGAAATTAGTAGATTCCCTCATTGAGTTGACTCACCTAAGGTTTGTAAGTCTATTCTTTGTGTGGATATCATTTCCTAATGAAATAGAGGAAAATAGGTCTACATTTCAAATTAATTCACCCACACACCACCTAAAACCTATTTTTCTTCGTTTCACCTACTAAAGATGAGGAAAACCCTAAGTGGGTCAATATATGTGATGAAGCATATGGAACATTGTGTTTGTTTGTGTCTCATGTTTTTCTATTTTATATTGAATCTTTGCATACAACAAATGAAATATGGAATAAGTTAGAAACTTTATTTGGAACTCAATATTTTATGAATGGTCACATGTAAAATGAACTAATCAGTTTAAGTCTAGATTAATAAATTGTATGTGTCAAAGTTGGCCAATATCAAGATTCTCAATCTTGAAAAGTGTCATGTTTGCATAAATAGAATCACTTAATCATTTTTAGTAATTTAATTATGAGGTTTTAAATTACTATAAGGCAATGATAAATTATTGTTAAACCCCAAATATTGAATATTGTTAGATATCATATTTAATTCAAATTTTAGAATCTATAATCTCAAGGAGAAAGCATTGATCTTTTTAGCATCCTTGTCCATTCAAATATTCAAGATGTGGTAGCCTAACTTTTGGAGACTATAACTTTTGATTTGATAACTTAATTGAGCCCAATTTTTAAAATTGAACATCTTCAATAGGTCCATGCCACTATTTCTTACTTTAGCTAGGTAAAAGTCATTTTAATGATTTTTAAGAGCAAAAAAAGATCTATATAGCCCATAAATTTATTCTAGTGTTCTCAACATAAAGATACAAGGTTGAGACACCTTTCCTTTAAAAAAACCTCATAATATTCATAGATAGAGCCTAGAACATGTACAAATAAAACAATTATTTTTGGTATCATTCTTCATTGTATATTTTGAACACAAAATTCCTCATTCTCTTTGACACCATACTCTCTCACATTTAAAAGCAAAATTGAAAATAAATAAATACAAGAGAACCATATTAATTAACTCAATCAATCATATACAAAAGATAAGAAACGCTAATATCTATATTAAAATAATATTTTCAAAAAAGAAAAGAAAAAAACTAAACACTAAATTGCAAAATCATACTAAAACCAATAACCCAAGCTTGAAGCTTACAATAGAACACTAGAAGTCTCCTTCACCCTTCACATTAAACTTATCAAATATTAATTTAAAATATAATTATGAAAGTTATCTTTTAACTTTATTATTAAATTTTCAATACAAATAAATTATTTGTTCTAAATTAAAATAACTATCATTATTATGATATTGCTATGTGATTCAATCGTGTAGTTTTTCGAGTCAAACTCATTGACCCATGTTTCATGAGTGATGGTTCACAAGAACCCATCTCTTATGATAATGAGTGGTCCACTTAGCACTCATTGCATCTAGGTGATGTTCACAAAGGTTTAGAAGCATTAGGTCTTCTAGGAAGGTCAGCCATCTCAATACTACTCCAACTCAAATGGCCTTAACTATCATTCCTAAAAATAAACAATAATTTTTTATTTGATTAAAATAACTATTTTTAAACAATGTCTATCCAATGTCCATTTGACCATAATTACTAATTAGTTAAAATTTGAAATCATATCAAATTATAAATTCTAAATTTTAAATTAATTGATCATTACGTTCATATGGACATCCATTGTGATGGACAGTCAATAAACTTTTTTCTGGGTGACATATGCACTTAGCTAAGCAAATTTAACTGAAATGGACTATACTCATTTCAACTTTATATATCTATCCTGCACAATACTCAGACGTTATTCTCATTTCCACTCGCCTCCGCATGCAGCCAGTTTGCAATGGCTTTTGGATTTGGTTCACGCTTCTGAGATCTGGAAGAGCTTGTCCTCGGCATTGGGTGCCACATTGACCACTTTTTATGGTTAGATATAAGATCTAAGGGAGGAATCATAAAATATTTGTCATTGAGCAGATGAGACATCGGGCCCACCATTGAAGGAACTTGAGAGCTGTTGGACCGGCCATGCAACTTTAGAGGGTCCCGCATGAGATATTGATACAGCCCACTAGATTCAGCGTACCTAGTCAATTGCTGAAACGACTGGAGGCCATGGAAGTGAGTGAGGTGGCACTGGCAGCACTTGTTCACGTCTTAAGTCGTCAGGTCTGGCAATCCCGAATGTGTCCAAATTGATACAGTGGTGGGTGTAGAGCATCTACAATGATGGCGGAAGCACGGACACTACGGAAACCTCAAAGCAATCGTCCATATTCAGCTACTCAGTTTGCCTTATCATTTAATCCAATAGGGAGACAACGGATTCCGTTACCTTCAAGATGCATCATTCTTAGTGAACACAACTCGGACAAACCGGCTGGTAGTTTCAGAAAGTGGTCAGCAGCCGGAATCCAGATGAGCCGATGCTGTTGTGTAGCTCTGTAAGCTTAGAATTGTGGTGAATTTCTAGCTGAGAAAAATTCCCAAAGCTAGCGGGAAGTTTAGACAGATGTTCTTTTAACAAGTATCTATTTGATTACAGAATTTAGAGGAAAAAGCAACTCTACAGTTACAGTTGGATCTTGTTGTTTAGTCCCGCAAATGAGTGATCTGGCTATCGTTCACTTCCAGAATGGCAAGTTTGTGGAAGGTGAATCCTTGACGTGGCCATTTTGATGCACATTTTCTCCCGAATCCTCCAAGGATCGTTCCTCAGAAAAGTATCCTTCTATGCCAACATCTGTAAGTCAAAGCAACCACAATCTGTACACTGACTTGAACATTTTTGCCTTCAATGTCATCGGCTCCTTGACCTCATACGAAATACAACACACAAGCATGTTGGCTTCCTGTGATTAGAGTGGAATACATACCATTAACAATAATGGTTATATTACCTTTTATATTATAATACAATTATTTTACAGTTTCCTATTCTAGCTATTATCTAAGATTTCAACAGGAAATCGGCTAGTAAAACATTTACAAACATAATAAGGTTCACAAAGAATTCTACACCCTGGGTTACCATAAAACATAGTTCACGTATCATCCTCATCGAATACTTGTCTATATATGGGTAAAATTTCTCGATTTTGTTACCTTTAAGGTCAACCCAACAGGTTTTGAGAGAGTACTTCGTATGGCACCTATGTGATAGTGAATGGTTTCGACCAAAATATTTTAGGGTGAATAAGTTTCAATCATAACTAATGAAAATAAAAAAATAAAAAAATCTAATCATTTTCAAGAAATTTTGTTTTAGTAGTTCTGGTTTGTTCGAATTCACCTTTTGTAATATATTGTGAGTATTTCCATAAAAATGGTCCATGTCTCTATGGGCTTCTAGAATCATCAAATTGATGTAGGTTTCATCATTTTTTTCGCAACTAGTTTTCTTTAGTTGAAAATTTTAATGAAAATTATATTTTAAATTTAAAAAATTATATGTTTATATTTAAGAAAAAGCATATGCGTGTTCATAAGTTTTTTATTGTTTAATATAAATCATAAATTAATTAGCTTTAAATCCTAAATCAATTAATCTTAAATTCTAAAGTAGCAATTCACTAAACTCTAAATCTTGAACTATCAACACAAAACCATAAACCTTACGTAGGATCTAATTCCTAAATACTAAATTAAGGAAATTTAACAAATTAAGAATTTTGTTGAAATTGATTTTAGTTGATTGATATCAACACCTTAAATTTATATATATGTCAACATGATACCTTAATTCTAAATCAATAATTGATCTCTAATATTAGATATTAGATTAACAATTCACTTCCAATCAATTTTTATTTTGAAATCATAAATTCTAAACATGAAACTTTAAAATCAATCACCTTGCCAAGTTTTTCAAAACATTTCTCAAGAAAATGATGTATCACTTAGGTGCATCCTAAAAATATGAATTGGAATTCCCTTGCATACTTGATTCTCCCCCATAGTACTTGTATAAATTAGTAATATTGAAAATGGGAGAAATATCAATACTCGTTAGAATTTTTATCTTATAAGCATCAAATGAAAATTTCATAGTATCTTACAAGGCCCTATCTTTTTCTATTTCAATTCATTATATGTTTAATGTGGGAACTTTTCCTTCCTCAAATGTGTCATTACTAGATAGCCAACCTAAAATTCTTATTCTCTCCTATGCAAACTTGCATGCTCCTTGTATTTGGTGGCCCACTCCTCTCCAAAGATTCATTCACTTCCTTATGTAAATAATGAATGTACTTAGTAAAATATTTAGCTACAACACTCTTTCTACTCAAATCAACACTATCTCTCAACTCATCAACACCCCTCATACTATATCCATAGACAATATGAAAATGTATTTTCCCTATACTTCTTATTGACTGAATTATTATATACAAACTCTTCTTGAGCTAATATTAAATCCCACTAGTTAGGATTATCGCCTACCAAACATTTGAGCTCTACTTACCCAAAATCCTATTTGCAACTTTAGTTTCACCATCAAATTGAGAATGATATGAAAAATTGAATGCCAATCATGTACCCATTTTTTTCCACATGGTATGCCAAAAGTGGGAAAAATTCACATCACAATCTAAAACTATACTTATAGGAAAACCATGTAGCTTAACTACCTCCTTGAAAAATAATGTAGCAATGTGGGATGCATCATTACACTTTTGACATGGAATAAAATGAACCATCTTTGGAAACCTATGAAACTAAAATAAAAATAGAATCATTACCTCTTTGTGTTCAAGGAAATCCCAAAATAATGTCCATACTTATATGTTCGCATGGTATCTTTAGAATAGTCAATGATTGATACAACCATGTATTTTGTCTTACTCCCTTTGCATGTTGGAAAATTATACAACCTTGCGCTAACATCTTCACATCTGCACCCATATCAGTCAAAAATAACCTTCATTCAATTGTGCCAATGTTTTATCAACACCAAATTGTCCACTCAATCCACCACTATATTTTTCTTGTCATATTATCCCTCATTGGTCCTTGAGAAATATATTAACTCTTCCATTTTAACAAAAAAATTTCCTAAATAAAATGTTCTAACCATGGAGTCATATGATCCTTATGAATTGGATTCTTACATGCTTCAAATTCTTTCTTAAAATAAGCATCTTCTTCATATAACTCTCCAATAGAATCAAAACCTACTACATTCACTCTCAATCCATTCAAAAACAAACTCTTCCTAGTCAATACATCAACTACCTTATTAGACTTTCCACTCCTATGTTTTAACACAAGAATAAATTTACAAAAATTCAACACACTTCATATATTTTTTATTTAACTTACCTTGGTTGTTTATGAACTACAAAGCATGATGGTCCATATAAAACATGAACTCCTTAGGTAGAAAATAATGATAATATTTCTTGAGTGCTTGTACAATTGTATAAAATTATTGATCATACACAATATAATTCATTTTTGTCGCATTCAACTTCTCACTAAACTATGCAACTAGTATTCCCTCTTGACTCAAAACTTCTCCAATTGATGTCTCACTAGCATGAAAATCAACTTGGAACACTTTTCAAAAATTAGGTAGCGCCAATACTGGGTACTCAATTATTTTCTCTTTAAGATTTTGAAACTTCTTTCTACTACTACTATCCAAAGAAACTTCTTCCTATTATCCTTCATTATTTCAGTAATAGATGCATAAATCCCACTAGAATTACAATTAAAATTCATATAGAAGCTTTCCAAACCATGGAAACTCCTTGCTTCAAACATACTAAGTGAACCATAAATTTTTGTGTGTTATGACTCTCTTACTCAATTAGGGGTTTTCACTTAAAGGAGAGAGATAGACCCAAAAATATTGGTGGTTAACTCAAACTAATGCAAGTATAATGAAAATATGCCTAAATTTAATGATATAAATGCAAAGGATTGATTACTTATGGAAAACTTAGGAAATATGAAATGTTTGGAAACACAGTGTTGTATGTTGGTGTAATTAATTATTTAATTACACTTTAGGATAACTTTACTTAGGTAATTATTTATTTCCTAGGATAATTATTATTTAATTCTTATCTTATCTTATTGAGCTGTCTTTTTGCTCAAGATAAGATTAGGGTTGTATTTTCATGCTTTATTGCATCATTGCCTTTTTGAAGGCTTTGTATTATTTGTAAAACAATTATCTTCAATAATCAACTATTCTGATTTTGCTTGCACAAGTTTTCTCTGAGAGTTTACAGAACATTTTGCATTTCTTGTTCTGAATATCTGTGCATGCAATAGGTGATTGCTTCCAGGTGTTCTTGGGGAATTTGTGGAAAATTTGGTTTTCAACAACTTCTACATGGTATTAGAGCTCGATTTTGTTGTTTGCATGTTGCATTGATGCGAAGATATTCTCATAGTGTCTTTTTCTGTATGCAAGGGTTTCAAGTCAGATTTTTTTGTAGATCTAGGGTAGCCAAGATTTTTTGGAGCACTTTGGAGTGAGCGGAGGTCACCATCCACGATAAAAGCGTCCAAAACCTAAGAAGCACTTCTTTGTTTAGGATTGATTTAGATGAAAAGAAAAAAGGCAAAAAATTTGAATTAAAAAATTTTATCTGACCTCCCCAACACACAAATCAGGGCAAAAAATTCAAAACAATTTAAAACAAATCAAAATCAAAGGTTTTGCATGGCGGTGCCAAAAGAAGCAGCCAGTGTACAGGCCACCCGCCCGCAAACCCCTCTGCACTCGCCACCCGCCAGCACGGCCCGCGGCATCGCTGGCAAACCGATCCACCACCAAGCTCCGCTTTCGCCCGCTCCAGAGCTTCCAGCCCACCACTTATGTCGGCACACCCACGGCCAGCCCAGTCTTGCGGCTTCGGGCTTGGCCGGTTGTGACAGGGCCCCAGAGAGACCATGGCGCCCGCCGGTATCAATTCTAACTAGCAGCAGTCATATGCGTGACCACGGGCTTTAGCCCCAACCTAGGAGTTTAGCCCCTAATTATTTGGCGGACGAGGGGCTTATTTTTAGCCCACAGGGCGGAAGGGTCAAGTGGACATTTTTAGAGATGTTTTACAAAATTGGGCATATTTTTTTTACCAAGCGGTGTTTTCAAAAAGATATCCCATTTGGAAAGCTGATTCAATGATGGATCTAGTGGTGCGGGTATTTTTTTTCTGATTTTTCCATTTTGGTGCATTTTTCGCCTATCAAAGCCAGAAGTTGTTGTTTTCACTCCAGGAGGCGTAACTTTTGCGTCCTAACTCCGTTTTTTGAAAATAAATAGGCATTGGAAAGTTGGTTTAGTGCTCTACACAAATATCAGACCTATTTTTTCAGATTTTTTTACTAGGTATCTAATATTCTTGTTTGATCTCAGCCTTTACCTTTCAATTATTTTCTTGGGATGGTATTGCAATCGAGGAGCAGACCACTTTGAATCGATGAGCATTGTTTTCTATTTGAGAATTGCCATTGTTGTTTTGTCATGGATTTATAAAATTGCCTTATACTCCCATTCAACTATTTTGGTTGGAAAAAACAAATGGAGATTCATTTGAAACATAAAGGGTTGTATAGGGTAACCATGGGTACAGAAATTGAACCTACAGGTGCTATTGAAAAGAGAAAATGGTTTAATAGGTGTGATGAAGCTTATGGCACATTATGTCTATCTCTTTCATCTAACCTCCTTTTCCACATTGAATCTTGCACTACACCAAATGAGATATGGGATACTTTGGAGTCCTTGTTTGGGAAGCAGGATACTATGAGAGGTTTTCAGTTAGAGAATGAGCTTATTGGCTTAAATCCTAGGGATTTTGACAGCATCTAGGAGTTTTTCACCAAACTCAAGTCTCTTAGATTACAGTTGTCACAATGTGGTGTTCAGAAAGAACTCTCGATTTAATGTGTCAAATTCTTTCTAAACAGATCGGAGAAGGGGTTTGGCAAATCCACCATCTCTTATTGGCTTTTGCTTCATCTCTCGAGAAACAAGCTAAGTTAACGCTAGCGAGCCGCGGTGAAACCTTCTTCCTCTTCCGAGGCACTTATTGCATCCACAGGGAGCCCAAAGATGGAAGGCTTCTGGAAGAAGCGAGGAAACGAAGGATTCCAAACCTCATGAGTAGCAAAGGGAGTCCTCAAATTCATCCTCCTCTTATAAGGGGAAATCATCTAGGAAGGAGAATACTACATGTGCATATTACAAGAGGGAAGGACATGCAAAACATAATTGTTACAGGAAGGATATTGATGAGCTGAAACATCTTCAGAAACAATGAAGTTGATTTGCCTTCTAGGATATGCATCATCTTCTTCTCCCTCATTCTTCTTCTTCAAATCGGCCTGCTCACAATTGCGACTAGTTTACATACTTCATCCAGATATGAAGGACTGCTCTTTGTGCTTCTTGGTGTGGATGGGGAGATGGCTTTAGATTAGGAGCATCTCATCATATATGGCATCTCCAGGAGACTATGTTTACTTCCTTTGATCCTTGCACTATGTCTCCCATTTTGATGGGAAACAACACTTACATGAGTGTTACAGGGAAGAGGTCTATTAGTTTTGGGGACCACACCTTTCAGGATGTCTTGTGTGTATTCCCTCAGTTTGAAAAAATAACCTTCTTTTCCATCTATCAATGGTGCTTACATGGGAGACAGCAGGAGATCTGTGGAGTTCACACCTGAATCGATTATCATCAAAGACTTGGAGAGTAGAGTAGTTATTGCTACTGGGATAGTGGATCACTCATCTAGGTTGTATTCCTTCACCGATTTTGCTACTAGTGGTGCTTCTATTCCTAGAACTGTTCCTCACACTTGAGTGTGCATCATGATTCAAAAGAGATTTGGCTTCTTGAACATTACCGTTACATTCTCCGCCGGATCATGTTCTGAGCCTTCATTTACCATCTCTCCTCCACCTCATTTAGCACCTTACGTTTCGGTCACGGCCGGAATCAGGTTGATCATACATCTTTGGAGGGTTTTCTATTGAGTCTTCACCTACTTTGGCTTCTTCATTAGTTGAGGTCACACCTGCTTCTGTGGAGACATCTTGGGCTACACCTATTCCACCTTCAAATATTTCTTTCATTTGGCCTCTTCCCTCTCACTTCTTTCAGGAGATGCGGTTTCTTCACTTCTTTTGGAGTTACTTCATTCTGGGGGGGATCTGTGGTCTCTTTCTTCCTCTCTTATGGGGGAATTCATTTATGTATCTTTGTGATGGATGGTGTCCTTGGGGGGGTCTTATGGAGTCCTCCATCTTTCATCACTTAGTTAGTTTATTGCATTCTATTTTGGGGAGGAGTTTTGTTCCCATGTGGTTTTCTCCTTTACCCTGTTTGATTTAGTTTGTATTGCATTTGTAAATGAGTACTGATGGGCTTATTATTTGGGACTCATCTTTTTTGCATTAATTTACTTCACCCTAAAGTTGCATATGAGGTGTTTGGTGTAATTAATTATTTAATTACACTTTAGAATAAGTTTACTTAGGATATTTTATTTCCTAGGATAATTATTATTTAATTCTTATCTTATCTTATTGAGTTGTCTTTTTGCTCAAGATAAGATTAGGGTTGTCTTTTCATGCTTTATTGCATCATTTCTTTTTTGAAGGATTTTGTATTATTTGTAAAACAATTATCTTCAATAATCAACTATTCTGATTTTGCTTGCACAAGTTTGCTCTGAGAGTTTACAGAACTTTTTCATTTCTTGTTCTGAATATTTGTGCATGTAATAGGTGATTGCTTGCAAGTGTTCTTGGGGACTGTGAAGTTGGTTTTTCAACTTCTACATTGTATGCAAACATTAACTAAAAACATAAACAAATGGAAATGAAACTTAATGGCCCGAGATAGGTGCACACGGAGGTAGAATGTTGTGCTAGAAGGTTAGGACTACTTGAAAAGTACTATTGATGACCACTAGGACTCATTCACCACATATGATGAATGGTCTTGCTTACGTAGATTGGTTTTGGAGTTAACGTGAATTGAAAACCTCTACCAAAATACTTTTCGACTTAGCGTTGGTTGATTCACCACGGATGGTGAATTAGTCCACCCTAAAAAATCTACAAATTCCCGAAGTCAACTCGTGGATCAAATACGGCGCATGCAGCACGTGGGTTTTGATAGATTTCAAAGTCACAAAAATGGGTTGAATGATGTCTCAAGATTGAGTGGAGTCTTTATTTACTTGAATAGCTTTGATGACATGTTGACCACTTTTCAACACCTATTTCTTTGACAAATCTACCTACAAGACCTACAAACACACATGTAAAGAGGGGGAAATGGTTAAGGGTTAGAGTATAGGGGTTTGCCTTGGTCAAACCCTAATTTAGTAATCGAACCCTTGATAATGAAATGAAATAAGAAAGTAATGATGAACAAATAACATGCAAGTGTCATGAACTCACCAAACCCTTGTTGTTGAAGTATGAAGATATGTCAATGGTTGATCCAAGATGCTTAATAATTGCTTGATTGAATGATGCTATGATGCTCAAATGGATGCTTAGATGGACTGAATGCAAGGATGAATACTTGAATGAATGGGGGGTTTAAAATCATGGATAGAAAATCATGTATTTATACACACTTATGCCCTAATTTCTTGAAAATACAACATCACAGGCCGACCTTATTTCTTAATGAGTAAAAACCTAAAAGAAATTTGAAATTATTTTGAATTTTGTGCCAAGAGGGACTTATTTGCCACTCCTGGTGAATGGGTCCCACTCAAGGCATGCAAGAGGGTGTCAGGGATTAAGTTGCATTTAATGATATTTGTCGGGTTTATATTCAAAAATACACTTAATTAAGGCTTTTAAATGCATAAAGGGGCCAAATAAAACATAAGAAAGGTGTAATTAGTGGTGACAAGCCTAGAAAAGCATGAAAGTTTGTTACAAGACTTTACAACACTTTAAAATAAGACTTGGTAAGGGATAAAAAAGGAATATTTAGATGAATTATAATAAGAAGCTCGTCTAGAAAAAAGTGTAGAAATGTGTTACAACACCTTTACAAGACATCATAAAATCTTAATAATTTAAATATTCAAGACCTAATGTGAATGTATAAGTCACATTACAACATTAAATCTAAGCAAAATAGGCCAAGCATCATAGGAAAAAGACCTAAATGACCATGAAAATGTCCAAAGATCCATTTTTCTACAGTACACTAGGAAGTGAAGGCCAATTGAAAGTTACCTTGACCTTTTCTAGATAAATTTCAAACCATGTCTCCAAAAACAACAAACCACATATATACCAACTCTTCTTTCATATAACTACACTTCTTCAAATTCACTAGAAATTTCTCCTCTTTCAACCTTTGTAAAACTGCCCTAACATGTTGTAGATTTTCTTTCATTTTACTAAAATTAAAATATTATCCAAATATACATTGACAGACTTAACAAGGAAAGGCTTCAAAACTTCATTCATCAACCTCATGAAAGTGTTGGAAGCATTGATCAATCCAAAGGGCATTACCAACCATTCATACAATCCATATTTAGTTTTGAAGGCATTCTTTCACTCGTCTCCTTCTCAATTTTTTTGATGGTACCCACTCTTCAAGTCAATCTTTGTGAAGCATTTGGCTTCACTTAGGCATTCCTTCATGTCATCCATCCATGACAATGGGAATCTATACTTGATTTTTATTTTATATATATCTCTAGAATTTGTACACATCTACCATTCCCCATCCTTCTTGGGTGTCAACACTGCTTGAACGACACATGGATTGAGACTTTTTGTGATCAATCCACTATCCAACAATTCTTGTACTTGCCTATTTATCTCCTCATTCTCCATAGTGATACTCACAATGTAGTGCCTTATTTGGAAAATTTGCATTAAATTATCCAATCCATACAATGATAATATCTATCGCGAGGGAAGGTAATATGCTGCAATTCCTTCATCATTATATTTGCATATTCATCCATGAGGCTGTGCATTTTTATCTAGTAGCTCTTCATCTTTAACTTTCACATCGCATGGTAGTTTGTGGGATTGGGAATAAATACAAAAAATGATCCCTTATTCTTAAATTATTTCAAGAATTTTTTCCTCGAAACTAAGCGAACTTTGAACTATTATTGTCATCTTCTTTTTTTCCTTTATTAGATTCAAGGTAAACTCTTGTCCATTCTTCTTGATTTTACTTATGTATTAGACCTCCCATCTATGTACACCCTATTTATCAAAATTTCCAAGGTATGTACCAAAGTGAATATAATGACCATCCTATGGGCATTACATCCACTAAATTTTCGTGCTATAATTTCAAATTTGAATTTTCACAAGACTCCCCATTCACTCAGCAACAATAATTGGTGTTCCTTTAAATTGGCTAGGAAGCTTTGTAGGGTTAGGATGCTTTGCCCTCTTCGTTTCTTTTAACCATTTCTTGGATACAATATTTTTTTGTGTTTCCTTGTCCTATCACTTTGCAAATTACCACCTAATTTGTATTTGGTTTAAAACAAGTTTCTCCTCGAAACTTTTCATAAATTGGCACTTTTCATTTGCTAACTTGTGCTAAAATATAATTTAAAAAAAAAAAAACTAAATAGAAAATATCAAGAAAAAATGATATTTTCTACAATCTGATGTTTTATGCATTCTAAAAATCTCTATAGAGAAGAAGTAATAATTGAAAACTACAAGAATGTTTGGTCTAATATTCTTGATAGGTCTAATTTATGTAGTGAGAATGTAAATGATATTCTTGATAGGTTTGATTGTATGCAGTGAGAATGTAAATGGTTTTCTCTCACCGTATATTATTTTTATTAACTTCTTCCCCCCCTGATGTTTGAATTTGTTTAAATAGTGGCTTTGAATTTTTATTAGATAAGAGGTGATGAGGTGGATTGATAGAGACAATTTTAAATTTTTGTTGTATTAATTACTTTATTTGATTCAAATGGTGAGCCTCACATTTGTAGATTTATTTCAAGTACTGAATATTTGGTGGTTGAAATCTCCAATCTCAATATTTATTGCTAAGAATTTATGAAAGATGGAATGAATATGAGAAATAAAAGTTTTTATTTATGTCAAGTTGGAAACTAAAAGTTGAATACTTGTAAATTCTTTACTAAGTAGCAAGCATGTAGTGATTTGAACATTTTGTCCATCCCTTTGAACAAATATCTTGTAAGATTGTACAAACTGGAATATAATATTTTATATTGGTTGTCTTATATTTTCGAAAGTAGTTTGAAGTTATTATGAATAACATTATATTTTGTCTCATGCACAAGTACAATGAATAAGAAATGATTATTAATTTGATATTGATTAATTGATAGTTGCATAGATTTTAGTACCTCAATGATATAAATTAAATTAAATTAAAATGATTAATTACATGATACTTACTAACACAAAATATATAAAAGCTGATATTTTAATGTTCAATAATAATATTTACATATATTCTATTTACAACATAGAACCCTCACAACTATTGAAACACGCTCAATGACTAAATCCTCTATTTAGTCCTATCATTGTCAGTTGTGAAATGGAGTCCTATCAATGTCAAGTTGTTTTACAATGTAAAAGTGATCATTTTGGGAGGCATATGTTCTTCAGAGGGCAAAGATGCTTCATACATTAGGAATTTAAAAGAGGCTTCCCAATTTTCATAATCAGAACTTGCATTCACCCTCACTTTATCACCCTTCTTCAACCAAGGAAAGTCAGGCGTGGTGTCTGTTCGTACAAGACGCACTTCCAAGTAATCTCCACCATCTGTGGCTGAGTTTTGATGGTTCACTGGACATGGAAGTAAACTATCATCCCTTTGAACTGTGTAGCTCAACCTGTTCATAGATGAATTTACCTCACAATCCTTTCGGACTTGACCAGAGGAGACTAAACAAACAATATATCCTGCACAATGCTCAACTTTATTCTCATCCGTGCAATAATCGACACACTTTTCTTCATAGCCGTCCTTTCCACCTGCCTGCCTATTCAGCCAATTTGCGGTGGCGTCTGGATTGGCCAGGAGACAATTTTTGCTGAAAGAGAAGTCCTGACAAAGCAAAAATGCCCACGTCTAAGTCTACGTTAAGTCTAGATGCACAAGTTGGTCGGTCGACCTCTCTTAGATCTACACGAGTTTATAGAGGCTAGGCATTAGGTGCCACATTGACCCAAATAATTGGGTTGTTTCTGGTTGACTAGGAAACCTTACCTTGAAGGAATTATAAAATATTTGTAATTGAGCAGATGGAACGCCGGGCCCGCCAACAAAAACGCACTCCAGAGCTATGAGACCAGAGAAGCAGCTTTCGAGAGTCCCACAAGAGATACTGTTGCATCCCACCAGATTGAGCGTGGTTAATTGCTGCAACGATTCCAGGCCATGGAAGTGAGTGAGTCGGCTGGACTTGCTAACATCTAACGTCATCAGGCTTGGCAATCCCGGAAGGCAGCAGAATGTATCCAAACTGTAACAGTTGCGGGCGTGGATCAGCTGCAGCGATGACGGAAGCGCCGACAGTACGGCCAGCTCCCGGCACCCGTCCAGATGCAGCTCCGCAAGTTGCCCTAAATTTTTTAAGCCGCCAGGTAGACGGCAGATTCCGTTACCTTCAAGATGCATGATTTTTAGAGAACACAGTTCGGATATTCCGGCTGGTAGTCCACTGTCAGACAGTCGACAATAGCCAGCATCCAGATAAGCCAAAGCTTTCAGGCCGCCAAAGCTGTCGGACAGCTCTGTAAGCTTATGATTGTGGTGGATTTCTAATCTTTCCAGCTGAGTCAAATTTCCAAAGCTACCGGGAAGCATAGACAGATTTTTACAGCGTGATAGATTCAATTCCTTCAGATTCGCAAGCTCGCCAAAGTCTTGAGGCAAAGAAGAAACATTACATCCTTCCATGTCGAGAGTAACTAAGCTGGTCCAGCTTCCCACGGTATTAGGCAGTTTGGTAAATGAATGGCAATTGTGCAGGTCCAACATCTGCAACGGTGTATAGCATAGAGTAGCAGGAAGACTCTCCAGGGATGTGCATCCCCTCAAAATAAGTACTTTAAGATTCCCAGGCATCATCTGTTCAAATATCACGGAATGCACGAGAAGTAAGAAATTTGATACCAAGTATCTGTTTGATTGCAGAATTTTAAGGAAAATAAACACATGTACTACTTACAGTTCTTTCTTCTGTTGTTTCGTCCCAGAGATGAGTGATCTGACTATGGGTCACTTCCAGAATAACAAGGTTGTGCAAGTTCATTCCTTGAGGTAGCCGTCTTGATGAATATTTTCTCAAGCTTAGCCATCTCAAATCCTCCAAGGAGAATTCCACAGAAAAGTGTCCTTCTATGGCAACATCTGTCAGCGAAAGTAACCGCAAGTTGCATAGTGATTTGAACATTTCTGCCTTCAATGTCATCAGCTCCTTGGGTTCATACAAGAGATAACGCACGCGCTTGGCCTTTTCCTGAGATTCCAGTCGAATATACAAATATTTCTCAGTACCCTATTCTAATTACTATCTAAGACTCGACATAAAATAGTCCAGTGCAACACTTCAAAAGATAATAAGGTTCACAGAGAATTCCATACCCTGGGTCGCCGTAAAACATCATAAACATCGTCCTCACCAAATAGTCTCGTGCGTTTGCGGGGCTCTGTACACATTTCATTTGCTATACTTCTTCCCAAATCTCGGAGGCACCGATGCATCAAGAATTCGTTTCTAGGGCCCAACTTTACCAAGGACTTTTCCAAGAGATTTATAAGAGATGCATGAGGACTCGGAATCAGCTCTTGCCAAAAGATCATAGCAATTTCTTTCTTTTTCCATGTAAAGAAACAAGCAATATCTTGAAACATTTCCTTTTCAATGGGATCAAGGTTATCGTAGAAGAGTCTAAGTTTCTTTTGCATATTAGGTTCACACCTTAGCTTTCCTACCATGTCTTTCCATACATCTCTATCCCTCTTACCAATTAGGAGTTTCCCAAAGGTTTGAAGGGCAAGAGGAAGGCCTTCACAGGCGGTAACAACATCATTGCGCAGAGTTTGCAGCTGATCTGGACAGCAGGAAGCGGGGAATGCGTGGAAATCAAACAGACGCAAGGCATGTATAGGAGAAAGACACCTTACCTCATATTCTTCATCAACGTGAGCCATTTTTAGAATTTGTTGATTCTGTGATGTAATGATGAGACGGCTGCCTGTCCCGAAGTCGCTGTAATTTCCTCCAAGAGCTTCAAGCTGATCAGAACTTTCAATGTCATCGAGGAGGAGGAGAACTCTCTTACCCCTGAGACACTCTTGTAGCAGACCCTTCCCTTGATCAACATGATCTACTTCACCTCTCCATTGTGAGACATCTTTGAGCATTTGGGTCTGCAGATTTACAAGCCCATTTGCCTCTCGACATCTTTCTCCCACACTCGGAACAAAAGAAAACACTTCAAACTGTGAGAACGGAAGTTCTTTGCAAACAATCTTGGCCAGCGTGGTTTTGCCTATCCCACCCATGCCGTGTATACCCATTTTCACAATCTTCTTCCGATGTCCCGCTGCGTTTAGTAATCTCTTGACCTGCTCCACGGACCCTTTCAAGCCAAAGCATTCTGGAATATCCAGATACACTTTGTGTAGACTGTTTGAATGTAAGCTTTTCTTAACATCGGCCACAACACGTTGAATCAGCAAATCTTCGTCCCTGAAAAAGTGTGAAGTAATGTTAATGCCAAACTTAACATACTGCAACTATAAAAGCCTCCCCAAAGTAAAACAAATTGAGGTGGAGGCTTACCCGCCCTTGTATCGACTGGAACACCAACCAAATAGCTTGGAAACACTCTTTAATGCGCTTTTGTATTCAAGGATTAAGTCGGCGGATAATCTTTGCTGGCTTTCATGCTGCCTGAAGCACTCTGCATATTCAGTTCCATCCTGGCACCTAAGAACCCTAGGCAAAACGTCATAAAACAGGGGACAGATTTTAACCCCAGATTTAACCATAAGCGACACTTCTTTCAAGCACCATTTTGACTGCGGAAAATTTTTGGAGAAAATAGGAATGCAGATCCTACTTTCTCTTATTCCTCTTTCCAAGGAAGTAGGGATGTGGTCGCCCTTTTCTAAGCATTCTTCATCTAAAAATGTGCGAATGCCTCCTTCAACAAGAGCATAGTATAGTTGTTTTACAAACCCTTGGCGGGTGTCGGGGCCGCGAAAGCACAAGAAAACGTCAAACATTTTGTTAGCATCGAAACTAACTGAAGGCTCCATTGAAGAGCAGGGCCTAGAGAGTGACATATTGCGCCTGCAATTTGTCTAACTGGTGAGTCTCAAAGGAAGGATTAAGGTTCTATCCTACGGTGCACTGTCATTTTGTTTGATAATAAGTCACATCTGGGATGGATTGGTCTTAAAACGGTCAGTAGTCAACATTCCCAACAGGGAATGAAGGTCCTAGATTTGAATTCTATCTCACAAAAAACTCAACAGGATAGTGAAGACAGATAAGAATTCCAAACATTCTATAAAAATGACTTAAAAGAGGACTGCGAGATAATAAGCAACATTAAAACCCCCATGAACTGACCCTAAAAAGATCTCAGCAGTAAATGAAAGGTCCTCCGTTTAGATCGTAATTGATCAATAAAAATACAACACATTTAATATTCCCCACATTTTTTGTGTACGAATTCTATACGACTCATTTTATGCGGTGGCATCCGCCTCAAGTAAACCATTAGTTTTAAATTTTCCATTACATTATCGCATTTAGTTTGCTCTTCTAGAACTTTTACGCAGAGAGCTTGTGGACATGATTTATCTTCGTTCTGTTGGTATAGAGACATATTGACCACCATCATTAAGCAGTCTAAGAAAGAATCTTACCGTGGGTGGCCCGCGCAAAAATTCTAATTTAGATGCGCACCGAAGAAAGATTCTTCAGCTTTCACTTTATGAAAAATGCATCCGAAAGCTCAGCTCACAAGTGACCCTTAATCTTATCAACTTGTATTTTCTAGGGGAGGTTATCCACGTTACTTTCAAGTATTTAGTATAGGAATATATTGGGGTTCTAAACTAGTGAGCACATGGTGAACTCTTTATTGGATGAATTCATGATATTTTTTAAGCTCTTATAAAAGTAAGGGGTTTAAAGAAATGATTGTTTTTTTCAGAAATATTGTATGCAATTTTTACGGGGGAGACGAATCAGTAGTTATGCAGAAGCATCTAGTGATTGATTGGAGTTCAATTTGTATTTTTTTTGTGTTTGGAAGTTTGTACAATTTGAAGAAATTCTCTTTTTAAAATGTTTTCAATATTGTAAAAGCATTAAATGTTTGGGCTCGAGTAATGTATTCAATATTTTTGCATAAGTATTAAATATTGACAGCAAAGTCGTTGAGAAGTTCCTAGTAAGTTTATCCTTCATTGATCTTTTCTTCATTAAGTAGGAAGTTATATCAACTTGTTTTTTTGTTCCTCCTTGAATGTGTGCTGGATTTTCTAAAAGAGCTTGAAGCTTTGAAGTATATTGTAATATCTTCAATTGAATAATACATTATTTTGAAGCTTTGGAAGTTCGGTTTTTTCTAAAAGGGTTTTTCTATGGTATATTAGTATCTCATACTCTTGTGTGTTTGCTTCATTGTGGTTTTTCCTTCTTGATATTTCTTTGTGTGATTTTTATTCTAAAATGTTGTTAAAAAGTTGTCTAGATCAAATAGCTTGTGACATTCTTCTCATAGAGTTAATTGTGCAAATTATTTACATATCTTTACATTTTCACTTAACTAAATCTAATGCAATCATTTTTTTTAAAACATTGCATGTAGATGGGGTTGATTGTCAAGTTTATACCCTTTTCACAATTATTTTCATGTTTAATGTTGACAATAAAATATTTACCTAAGAGCATAAATCTTAGTTCATCACTATTTTTTTGAAAGGATAGTTAAAAATTAAAAAATGGGTAAGATATGGTGCTGTAAATATTGTTGATGCATTAAATGACATCACAATCATACAAGATGCTAGCACATTTTTTCAACACTAGCATGTCGACCATATAGAACAAAATCATATAGATGAAGCATGACTATACCTAACAAGACAATACTACCCATAGTCTTGTCCCTATAGACACATAGTGAGTTATGTGCATGGAAATAGGGGATCAAAATAGGGTCAAAGGTGACCACTTTTTTCTTGAAATCAATAAAAATTGATCTTGTACTAGAAATTCAAGATACTTACAATCAAAATTTGAAGATATAATAAGAACAAGATTAGTAATGTTTGTATTTTAGTTTCTTAACTATTTTTTTAATGTTGGAGATTAAGATAGTCAAACAGGGGGAGAACACAAAATGGTATTATTTTTGTCAAAAAAAATATAAAATAGTATCAATGTATTCCCCTTAAAATTTTGACTTATTTTAACTATTCCATGAACCCTTTTGGTTGAAAGTTAGCTATAATTTTATTGATAATTTTTTAACGAACTATATTTTTTACTAATTTTTAAGTTGACACATTTTGAAAAATATAAAAGTGAGCATGCTTCCCCCTTAATTTTGAGAAAACTAATTAGAAAATATTTTTTGTAAATGTGTATTGAGTGAATTATAGAATGTTTAAATGTAATTTATTTTAAATTTAGATGAGTGAATAAAAAATGACACCAAAGAAGCTATGTATAGGTTTTTGGTGAAATATGAAGACAATAAATAAAATTGATGATGGAAACCTTAATGTATTTGAATTTTAGAAAAAAAACCTATTTAGAAATGTAATAGATATTTTGATGTTATCATGGTATTCCCTCATAATAATGTTTAAAAATGTGTAAACCTAATGATGAGCACAATTTTTTTTATGTTTTATATAAATATGCCTTTGGGTGTACCACATGCAAGTCCAACCCTTTGGGTTGGTGGATTGTATTTTTCTAAAGAAATTTATAATTGTAATGATGAAAAAAGTACTTCCTAACATGGCCTTGATTTAGTCTTGTAATGTCTAACATATTCACATTAGGTCTTGGGCCCTTGTGAACTAAATGAGCTTATTGGTGCCTTATTTATAGTGTTGTAAAGTGTTGTAACACAATTTCACATTTTTCTAGGGCTTTATTAAATAATTGGGCTTCTTTATGTTTTAATTGGCCTTATTTTGCATCCACAAGCCTCATTTAATGCATTTTTTTAGGATAATTCTGACACAAACCAAGATCCAATTATAATTCAGGTGTTTTTAGGTTGTGTGGCCCATATTTGGTGGTTTGGGACTCATACACCTCCTTGGGTGTATGGATCCCACCTAGGGTTTTGGGTCCCGATCCTATTTTACACCTGTCTAAGCATTTTTTAAGTTGGTCCCATAAATTATGCCTAATGGGACTCATATGCCACCTTGGGAATATGAGTCCCATGTGGCCCAAAATTAAAATTAATTCAATTTTTTTGAGAGATTTTATCCTGCTAGATCTAATGTTGGCTTGTAGTGTTGTAATTTTGAGAATTTTTGTATAATTAAGTATAAATACAAGGTTCTTTCACTCATTTTTATCTAAGCATTCAATATATCACCTAGCAAGTTGAATGAGCATTCTTATAGCAGTTTGAGTTCACAAGAGCATTCAAGTGTTTACAAGAACATTCAAGAGCATTCAAGGGTTGATTATCAAGCATTTTAGAGCATTATTCAAGCATCAAGCATCATGTCAAAGTCTTCATGCATCATGTTTATTTTTAAGTTAATAATTGTGATGTAGGGTTTCATGATTCAAGCTAGCATTGCATTCAAGATCTATCCTATTCAAGCAAGAGTCAAGATCTACATCCATTTAAGCCACTTCATACATGTTTGTAGCCTCTTATTGCTAGGGTTTGGTGAGTTGCAATATCATATTTTGTTCATTCATCATTCTCTATTCCTATTTCATTTCATTTTAAGGTTTGATTACCAAAATGGGGTTTGACCAGGGCAAACCCCTTTCCACTAACAAAACAACATTTTTCCCTCTCTTTAGTGTGTGATTTGCAGGTTTAGGTTGGAGATACATTGAAGAGAAAGTTTGGAGAAAGTTGTCAAAGTGTTCAAAGTTATCAAAGTGTTCAAAGTTGTCAAAGTTATCACCTTGCATTGGAGATACTTGGAGGACTTCTACAGGTTGTAAATCAGGGTTTCGGATCCAGAAATCAATTGAGAAGGACAAATCTGACATTAAAGAGCAGGATCAAGCTTTGAAACTTTAGAAAACCCTAGCTAGACTAATACACCAATTCTGGTGTATGAGTCCCATTTTAGGTCAATTTTTAGGTTTTTGTAGTTTTAAACACCCATTTGCCAGATTCCAGATTTTAGTTTCTGCACAAAAACCCAAATCTGGGATTAAATCGCCTAGTCTAGCGTATGAGTCCCAATCAACATTAAAATTAGTGTTTTCAACACTTCATACCTTCATCCAATCATCTTCATATTTTCAAGTGCACACATTTTATCTTACAACTTTCTATTTTGTTTTACATGCATTTTTAGGTCATTTAGTTAAATACTGCATCATATAAGGGTTAAGCATTACATCTTGTATTTCATTTGTCTTTCCAAGCCCTATCTTGGTGGTGAACCCCTAATTAGTTTATAATCATACCTTAGGACAGCCCTATTGCAATATCTCTTTCTCCTTTGCATTGAGATCTCTAGGGTTTTTCTTCAATGAGATAATTGGAAAGTGGGTTTTCTCTATGTCCTAATCCATATGAAAGCAATCTCCCAACCATTTTTAGTTATTTCATTTTGGTGAACCTGCATTTAGAACATCATAATTTTGATTCGGAGTGCATCATCATCCTATATTTTTCTTTCATTAACATTACATTAGGGTTTATATTAGTTAATTGGCATTCTAGGGTTTCTAAATTTTGCATTAGTGAAAGTGCATATAGGTTGCATTTTTGCATTTCATATCATTGAAAATCATATAAAATCTGCATTTTCATTTAATTTATAGATCAACAACATAAAAATCATAAAAATCACTTGAAAATTTTTGAAAATTTTGAAAACAAATCCTCACTAGGACTCATACGCCCCTTTGGGCAATATAGTCCCAGTGTTGATTTTGAACTGCATTTTCCAAGATTTAAAACTTTGTTTATGTTCTTTTGTTTGTTGTTAAAACCTTTCTGTTTTAGTTTACAAAGTTTTTGTTATAGTCTTTTCATTCTACTTAGCTTATATTTCATTTTCATTTATCTTGCATTTAGTAGATCCCTTGCATGAGTATTTTGTGTCCTATTGCTAATACTATAGTGAGACGAAGTTTGAGACTCATGTCACCCCGCAATAGCACAATCGTCGTGGATCTTGGGTTGTCTATCTCTTTCACTCCTAGTATTGACACTAGTACACTAGGTATGGACCATACCCTTGACAACTCTTTGCCTTCAAGTAGTGTGACAAATGTTGAAACGATAATTGCTAGTATTCCACAAGAAAACATAATTTAAATTCATGAAAACTTAGAAAACCTACAACATCGAGTGAAAAATGACAACATTTCAACTAGAATATCATCCCTACCATAGATAACATTCATCACATGCTTGAAAGTGAAGATGGACTTGACCTTGTGAGAAACATATTGTGTACCTTGGAGTTTTACCCTATTTTAATGTGCAAAATGACTAAGAATGCAAGTGGAAAAATACTAAGAACACTTCAAAGATTAGCCTAAAGAGTGATAAAACAAGGAAAATAGATAAGATAAAAATGCAAATCAATTATACCTTCCTTGTTGTTGAAGACTCTTTGATTGGCCCTTGATTTAGATAAATTTGTGTGCTCCTTGGATGGCTTTTTGGTGTAGCTAGATGCAAGATTGAATATGCAAGATGATCAAAGTGGGTGGCTAAATGATAGTGAATGCTTGAGAATGAAAATTGATAGCATAAAGTTACTCAAATGAAAAAATGTTGAAAATGCCCTTGAGGAGGGGGTATTTATAGAAGAATTTGAATTCTCTAGAGAATTCAACGATTGAGATTCATCCAACAAGGTCAAGATGAAGGGCTATGGTGGGTTGAGAACTCACAAGCCCTCACATCTTGACATGTGGATGGTGAAGTGGCTAAGAGGAGAAGAGGTGTAAGTGAGGTGGCCAAAAGGTACATGAGGTGGAGGAAGGAAAAGTACCTTCCAAGTACCTTGGGGAGTGAGAAGATTCTTGGGTGAATAAAAGTGAATTTTAAATTCACAATGATTGGAAGAATCTAGTGGATAATACAATGTTCCCAAAAGGTGGGAGTTTGTCACATGTGACTTGATGTGACAAGTCAGATTCTAGAAGATGCATGGGAAAAGGGAATTCTAGGAGGAATAAAAAGAAATTAAAAATTTCTTGGGGGATGGGGAGAGTTGACCAAGGTACTGATTAGGCTTAATTAATCAGTAATTAGAAGACAAATGAGGATTAAAAGCCAACTTGCAAAAGTTGGAGGATGTGACACATCCTAATCAAGGATTAGGCATGTGCACATCCCTAATGAATAGATTAGGAGATGGATTGGGATTAGATGAAAATGACATGTGAGGAATTAAATAAATGTATTATTTATTTAATTTATTTGATGAAAGGAGGATTAAAGAGAATAAAGTATTTAATTATTAATTAAATAATAATAATATTACTTAATTAACTTGGATAAGAGGATGTTTAGACGAAAAGTGATAAATTTGGATAAATTAAGTGTCCAAATTTGGATGTCTACATTTTTCCCCTCTTTGGGATGGTGCTATGAAGTAGCATCATTTCAAATAATATTAAAATATAGAACCTAGAAGAAGATGGTTAGATTGGGAAAGATGCCCCAGTCATCAAAGGATTGATTGGAAAAAAGATGATGGGGGTGAAGATGAAGATTAGGGATTGAGGATGCCCCCTCGAGAGGACATGCGGGTTGAAGAGAACACGTGTGTGCTCTCGAAATAGATGATGTGATGCAAGGGGAGATGAGGAAGAGGATGCAAAGGGATGGATATGAAAGGATCAAAAGGTGACAGGAGGTTGGGAAAAAAAAATGGATGCAGAGACGAAGATGATGTTGCCCCAGTCAAGGTTCAAGCCAAAAGGGATTGAGGATGGATGGAGTGTTGTCAATGAGGATAGGGAAGGATACATCCCAATGAGTGGTATTGATGAGGGAAGGATACATCCCAAAACATCACTAAAGGATAGGGAATAATGCCTCTCGATGATGATGATGAAAGTGTTGTTGATGAGGGAAGGATACATCCCAAAACAACACCAAAGGGATGGGGAAGGATACTAATGGATGATGATGATGATGAGGATGAGGATGAGGATGAAGATGAGGGGTCAAAGCTGGTAACAAGACTGGGGACAAGACCAAGGATTTGATTAGATGATTTGTGCAACATGGAACAGATGAGGAGAAGATTGATATATGAGATGGAGAGAAGGATCTTAAGATTTGGTTTGATGTCCAAAGATTTGGACTATAGATGGACTAAAGCTCAGATTAGGGTTTTGGTTAAGCTCAGATTGGGATTAAATTAAAGCTTAGATGAGGATTGGATGGAAAACTAGAATGATTGAAGGATATGATTGGATTGATTCTACACCGAGTTCCAGGGTTTAAAGGACGTAAGGTGTTGACAATCAGATTTTTCCCAATTTGGCAATTTTTAAAAATTATCAAATTTTGCCATTTTAGAAAACCTCACGAATATACTTTCGAGAGTCCAATTTTTTTTTAAGAAATACCCAATATTGAGATAGGATGAATTTCCAACTAACATCCCAAATTCGAGATATGCATTTCGAGTTATGAGTGAAAACAATTTTTCAAAATGCTGAAAAAAACACTAAATTGGGATTTTGAGGGCCTAGATGAAAGTTTGAGGCCCCGAAAAT
This sequence comes from Sequoia sempervirens, assembly GCA_007258455.2. Taxonomy (NCBI): domain Eukaryota; kingdom Viridiplantae; phylum Streptophyta; class Pinopsida; order Cupressales; family Cupressaceae; genus Sequoia; species Sequoia sempervirens. The sequence goes on from VDFB02203468.1 coordinate 25,761, forward strand.
GTGGAAAAATAGGTTCCAATGGCCTTCTTTGAAGCCAATTGGGAATCCACTTGTTATCTCATAATGCAACCACCCGTCAAATTTCAACTCAAACGGACACCCGAGTCAAAAGTTATGGCCTCTAGAAGTTTCAGTGTAAAAATCAAAACTGTCGAAAATATGTTTTTTTGATAAATGTTTAAAATTTCAACACATGGGTTTTGATGGCGGGGGAAATTAGAAAATGGGTCGGGATTAGTTTTTTGAAAAAGATGGTAAAAATGTGAATTTTCGGGAGTCAAAGGCCGGCGGGGTAGGGGCATAGCTGCCCCGCTCCAAGGTGCCGCTACCTCGGCCTCGGGTGCTGCCGCCACGGCCTAGGGCGGAGCCGCCACGGCTGCGAGTGGATCCGCCTGGGGCGGAGCCGCCCCGACAGTGGGCAGAACCGCCCAGGGCGGAGCCGCCCTGACAGCGGGCGGACCCGCCAGGGGTGGAGCCGCCCCGCCCGGAGGGCGAAACCACCCCACCAGCGGGTGGAGCCGCCCAGCTGGAGGGTGGAGCCACCCCGGCGAGGGGGGAGGAAAAAAAGAAGAAGAGGGGAAAATAAAGGGAAGAGATAGGAAAAAAGATGGAGGGATGGGGGGATACATGCAAGATGATGAAATGGAAAATGAAATGCAATTCTAAATACAATTTGTCATCTTCGGAGCACTGATCTTTGCTATAGCATAAGACACCAAGTGCCAGGGTATGTGGAAGCAAGGCGTATTAGTGTCTAATGCATGAAACAAACACAACAAACAAGAATGCTATCCCAACACCCCAAAGTCACAATAAAGACCTTGGTCAGGCCAGGTATTGAGATAACCACAACCACAAAAGGATGACCCAACATAACACAAGACCTCGGGGATCTTGGTGGGTACTTTGTGGGAGAACCAAGAAGACGCAATCAAACAAAAGATCAAGATATGCCCCTATGTGGACCAATCAAAACACGCCCTAATATGATGGATTATGGCGGCCTTGACAAGTGATGATAGGGAGCTCAAATGATAAACAAAAGCCAAAAGTATCAAAATATCGCAATCAATTTCAAATGTCCTTTTCCATAGGATCAAGGGATAGATGGGATTGATGAGGTCTGTTAGGAAGGATGCATCCTGTTGAGACCGATGATGGATACTAAGCTAAAAGATCGATATGATGTAGGATATTCAAAATTGATTGAATTTGTTGATACAAGTGGATCTTGTTTGTTAAGAACTAGCTAGATAAGGGCATAGCTTGACGACACGACACAAGGGAGACAAGACACAACCTAAAGACCTAGGGGCTCGGGGGCCGATCAGAGATTAGCCTTGCCTACGTGAAAGTGCAGAGCCCTCGTAGTTCATGGAAAAAGACCATGGATAAAGCGGAAAGAAGACAATGGTGACCGATGATGAAGAACACAAAACATGACAGACAAATACCCCGAGGGAGGATCAAATGACCAACCTTGCCTACGTGAAAGCGCAGAGGCAACGTAGTTCGATGAAAAGACCATGGATAAAGAAAAAAGAGGATGATGAAGGCGAAGTGATGAAGGACCAAAGCAAGTTGATCCAAAATGCCCCAGGGGAAGATATAATGATTAGCCTTTCCTATGTGAAAGTGCAGGGGAAACATAGTTCGACAAGACCAAAGGAAAATAATGGATAAAGGATGATAAGATGATGGGATAAGTAGATAAAAAGATGGGACCGATACGACAAGATAGGATAGACCTGTTGGATAGGATAGGATGATGACAATCACATAAAGCTCAGGGATGGGATAGTTACCCAAAGCATTAAAATGACTTGGGAGGATGATATGATAGATAAATGAGTGATGAAAAGTGATAGGGGATTGGAAAGATGTGCAAGAGAAGCAGGGGTGATGATGATGAGATAAATGGCATTGGGTTGCATGGGGGGAGGCCTATAGCCAGATACCAATGACAAGGGATTGTGAGATGGGATGAGGATAAAGATGAAAGAATGGATAGAGATATAGGGATGGGTGATGGGAGGGATTGTTTGGATGGATGGGAATATAAGGATTGGGAGATGAAAGGGGTGCTAGGATAGATGGATACGAAGATAAGGATGGGGACATGGAAGGGATGTTGCGATAGATGGATAGGGACATAAGGATTGGGAGATGAAAGGGATGCTAGGATAGATGGATACGAAGATAAGGATGGGGAGATAGAAGGGATGCTATGATAGATCGATAGGGAGATGAAGGGATGTTATGATAGATGATGTCTCCAAGGACTATGTCACAAAGGAAGCAGATGCCCCCACTCTAGATATGTCGTATATGAGGAGGCATGAGGGATAGAAGACAAGTGGATGGGAAGATAAAGGAGATAACTAGATTAGGATAGGATGGGTGACTAAGGAATATGATAGAGCATGGATGAAGGGAATGTATACCAATAGGTGTCCAAAGCATGCATAGATAGGTGCCCCTATTTTGATCAAGATCACAAGAAGGATGGAGGGATGGGAGATAAATGGGATATGATGGTAGGATGCGGAAGATAGGTGGGATGGGGATTTATGAAGAGGATGGATAATAAGAAGACGGGTGCATAGCTGAAAGCATAGCGGATGGAGGGAATGCATATCAAGAAGTTGCCCCCAAGTGCGATGGGGATTTACGCATGACTCGTTTGCCAAGTTTTCATTATGGTATTTATCCAGGCACTTGTTTGGAAGTTTTCACCATTGGATGGATTATTTATCTTTACTATTTTATTTTTGATTTTTTTGAATTTTTTTTTTTTACTTTTTTTTTTTTAATTTTTTAGATTTTTGACTTTTTGGATGTCATGCAGAAGGAGATGGGTAAGGATAAGGAAGTGGATAAGCAGATTTAGAAGACATGTGATGAGGATCAAGGTGTTAAGATCCATGTTTGAAGTGACTGTTGGATGTTGGTACAACCTTATTAGGATAAATAGATTATGCATGAGGATGAATTAAAGGGATTTGATGGGGTTGATACATGGGATAATGGATGGGATGTTGGAAAGGGTATGGATAGAATGATAGGGTGGATATGTGATGGGGAGATGTGTTCAAGACCAACATTGGCACATGTGGTGGTGGATGTGAAAAGATAATAGGATTAAGGGATGGAGAATGTGGGGATAATGGAGGAGATGGAATGGTGAATTTCGGGACATAAGGACCCAAAACAAACTTAGGAAATGAAAGGGGTGTATGATTAGCTTTTGGATTAGTGGCTTTGGATGTTCTTACAGATTTTTTATGTGATGGCATTGCATCTTTTTTCTTTGGGATCCACATGGTTTTGATCTTTGCTATGGTGGGTCTTTGTGGCCTACAGATTTGATGTAGATTTAGATTTTTCTTTTCTTCACCATGTCTTTTGGAGGGGACATGGGGAGCCATAGATTCATGTGGATGCTTGGATTTATGCATTTTTTCTTTAACAACCAAAGTGATTTTAGTAGCAATGGGATGGGTGTGAGGAGATGGATGATGTAGAGTGATGGAGGTAGGAGTATGGGGATTATGTGTAGATGGAGGATGTTTAGGTAAGTGCCTTTGTTGATCCTGATTATAGGATATGTGAGAGGTATGTTTATGATGGATGAGATGGATAGGTGTTGGATGGATGAAAGGATGAGACGGAGGAGGTGATCTTGGGGTATATGGACCGAAAGTAGTCATAGTGGGTGGAGGGACATAAGAACCCAAGATGGATGGAGTAGATGAAGGGTGGGAGATGATGGATGGAGGGATGTAAGGACCCAAAATGGATGGAGCAGATGAAGGAGAAATATGGATGGTTGTTTTGAGGTGATACGATAGAGGAGGAGGGATGGCAGCATATAGTCTGGTGGAGCGATGGGAAGAGCTGACATTTCTTTTGGAAAAGGCTTGTTGAGGACGTCTAGAGGTTGTACCAACATTTTTGGATTGCGATTCATGAGTAGTACATCCAAGACCTTGCGGATACAAATTTTCTTTAGCTTGGATGGGCTCTATAATACCTTGCTCATGAAGGCCTAAACCTTTTCCTTGATAGTTCATTCTCTTAAGTATTCGATCTAGGACAGGATTTTTGTTATTCTAGAAGAATGATGTGAGTTCATTATTAGGTGGAAGAGGAGGGTTGGTGTATATGCTTTATTTTTCTTCTACGAGGAGACCACCATGGAGGAATGTGAGAGGACCAAGGGGATATGCAAGTGGTGTGGGGATAGCATTTTTAGGCGATGATGGGGGATCATGAGAAGGAGATGATGGGATAGCAACATCAGGAGAGGAAGTAGGGGCCATGATAGGATCTGGATTTGTGGTAATAGGCTCATGCAATGGAGATGGAGATGGAGCAGTGGAAGCTTGAATGACAAGGGGATCATAGGATGGAATGGATGGGGGACTATGATTTTGATGTGGACTAGATGGGATGGTAGGATCTTGATCTGGATGCTTTGGATTAGACTCTTGGCATGACTCATCGTGTGCGGGAGGCATGGTAACGGAGTCTTGTTGGGACTCTTCAAGTGGGGAAGATGGAGGGATGGAAGATTCATGAGGTTCATTGGAATGGGTTTTGGTTCTACTAGGGGTGGGAGGAGTGGATTAGATTTGGGTGGATCTAGGAGTAGAGGGAGTGGATTGGAATTGGGTGTCTTCGATGGATTCGTTGGTTCTTGGAGTAGGAGATGGGGGTTCAATGGATTTAGTGGGTTCAATGGTTTCAATGGTTTGAGCAGTACTATGGGTGGTAACATCAATAATAGGTGTGGTATGGAGAAGGTCTCATCACTAGTAGCTGAGTGGATGATGGATCTAGATGGCATGGTTCCATGACTTCAAGATGTGGAGTTAGGATGAAAGCTGTTGTAATGAGTCCTTGGAGAAATTCTGAAATGAGAGACTTGCATATGGTTGGCTTGGCTAGGGTGGTAGAAATGGATGAGGGATTATGGATTGGTGGACTAGGGTTAGATGGAGGAATGGGATTGAATGTAGGACCATGAGTAGATGGGGGATTAGGATTGGAAGGAGGACTAGGAGTAGATGGATGAATGGGATTGGACTAAGGACTAGGAGTAGATGGAGAGCTAGGATTGGATGGAGGGTTAAGGTAAGGATATTGGAGTGGTGAATTAAGATAGGGGGACATGGATTGTGGATTAGGATAAGAGGATATAGGTAGTGTAGTGGGACAAGAGGATGTGGGGGATGGATTATAATAAAGGCGTTTGGATGATGGATTAGGATGAGGAGACATGGATGTGGGATTAAGGTAAAAGGGTGCGGATGTAGGATTATTATGGGAAGATTGGGAAAGAGGATTACAATAGGGGGCATGGATGGGGAATTGTAATAGGAGTATTTGGATGGAAAATTAGGATAAGAGGATGTAGATGTTGTATAAGAGGATGATGTAGATGAAGGACATGACAAATATGGGGATGAAGAAGATACTGGATATCCATTGTCAAAGGTGGCATAAGGAGCATGATTAGGCATGGACGAAGACATAACGGGATAGCTCATAGGAGTAATTGGATTTTGGAAAGTGGGTGGAGAAAGGTTACTAGATATGATAGTGTCAAGGGGATCTATGTCGTATACCTCTTGATCGACAATACTTTCGTTATTGTCGTCAACGTAATTAGGGTTTCCCTTGACTACTATTGATGGAGGATGAGGATTCATGATGATGATAGGATAAATAAAATGGATCAAAGATGATGGACTAAAGCTCAAATCGGGATTTAAGTCAAGCTTAGATTAGGATTGGATTAAAGTTTAGATTAGGATGATTGGATGATGCGATGGGATTGATTTTCATTTTGATGGGATTCGATAGATGGATGATTGGATTGGGTAGATGATTTGATGAATTTGATTAAAGTACTAGATCAGTTTGATTGGATAGGATCAAATGATTAGATGATGTTGATTGGATAATTGTGATTAAATGAACTTGATAGGATTGGTGTGCTTGGATTGATTAGATGATTGTATGTATTTGATTAGAGGAATGGATTGGTTTGATTAGATAGGAAGAAAAAAAGGTATCACTAGATAGAGCTCAAAAAATTGAGCAATTTTGGTTTTTGAACGAAGTTGATTCGACATATGGTTTTTAAATGACAGCCCCGGGAAGTTAGGGGCGTGTCCACCCGCGATGCAAGGTGTGGCCGCCCTAGGATGGTAAAATTATTGATAGGAAGAAAAAAAAAGGTACCACTAGATAGAGC